>NEWO01000834.1:63477-90400 GCA_003013225.1 Phalaenopsis aphrodite
ATGTTAAGAAGGTTATAATTGAATTATAACCAAAAGTAGTAAATTGATCAACGGTACAAACACATTAGTATCAGGTTAATTCACTAATAAACTAATTATGTTTATTTCGTTAATGATTAACCCCTACATTGTTCTCAGAATCATAGCTCAAGAAGAACATCAATCGCGACTTAGCTTTCAACAAAAGAAATTAAAGCAAAAAAAAAATATTCTTCTGGCAGAACAATCTCTTCTTCAATTCTACCTGTTGAGCTCTTCTCTCTCACAGTATGTCATCCTTCTTCCTCCTTCAGCAAAGTGTTTGCCTAATCCGACCGCTTTTCAATTGTCAATTTCATTATCATCTCTCTCACCGCTTAAGATATCAAAAACGAATCCAACGGTTTCAAGGGTTTTGGAGGAGTCAGTGGAATTACTGGATTCGCAAATGAGTAACTAAACACACTTCTGGGAGTTGGGTCCAAAACAGAGCAAGCAATGACTTCCGCTTCTGATTTCAATTCTGAATAGGAGGAGGTCATGAATGGGTGCGTTAATAAAATTTCTGCAGTCCAACGATTGTTTGGATCTTTCTAGAAGCAACAACAAAGGAAATCCTTACCCTCCTCCGACATCTCCAGGGGGTTCTCCGACAGCTCGTCTCTAAACGCAATTCAAAACAACAGATGCCAAATTCCGTAGTAAGAATCCTCGACGTTGCACAAAGGTAGCCGGCCGGAAGCCATTTCCGACATCGACCATCCTAAAGGCCAACTGTCCACTGCCGCAATGTTCACATTTCAGTCAGCACATTCGGGAACCAAGTACAACGGCGTTCCGCTTATGTATCCCTTGGTGGACTCCTCTGCTGCCCTCATTGCAACACCAAAGTCGGCGATCTTCGCTTCTCCATCGATGAATAAGATGTTATCGGGTTTGATGTCACGGTGGACATATCCTATGTTGTGGATGTGTCGAAGACCGAAGACGAAGAAACGAGCATAGCGGCGGATGGTTGGCTCCGATGAAGCGTCGGAAATGCAGCCTTCGGAGGCGTATTCAAGAAAAACGTTGTAGATTGATTTGTCGGAGGAGTCGTTGGTGATTTCGTGCCTGAGGTAGCGGATGATTTGAGGACATACCTGCATATCTGTGAGTACAGCTTCTTCATGTTGGAGAAGCGCGGAAGAAGAGAGACTTGTAGATTTGCCGGTGAATGTCATAGAGGGGAAGCTACGGAGGAATGCAAGGTAGACTACGGCAAAACTTCCTCGTCCGATGGTGGCGTCTCTCACCCAATCCATCTTCCAATATTGTCTCTTCAAGTGTGGCAGAATACAGTCAACCTTATTATTATTTTTTTTTGGAAAGTGTCAACCTTCAATATGTGCAGAAAAGGCAGCCTTTATAAGAGCGATAGGGACTTGGGATGTAGATCCGGACCCGATATTAGCTAGCTGTTCTTGACGCAGTCAAAGTTTCCTTCTCAGGACACGAGAAGAGCTATCTTAGATTATATTAAAATAAAATTCACTATTTTTTTTATCTTTTTAAGTATAGAACTCATTTTATAATAAAACGGTGATATATTTATTTCTTTTCTCTCTTGCTCTCTCTATTAATTACTTCTTAAAATTTTATGATTTAATTTAACAACACTTAAAATATTTAAAATTTTCAGGCCCTCCTTTCGGTTTATTAACTTAACCTCAAATATCTTCTCAGAAAATAATTTCTAAGAAGAGCTAGATATATACAAAGTAAAATTTAGATGTTAAGTATGTAAATTCATTGGACTTAAGGGGTATGTAGGAGGAGAAAATATCTTCTTCTATTTATTATTATCATAATTGAATGCATGCCAATTGAGTAGTTATAAAAATCGAACTCAGGGCAGAGATTGTTTATTTTATTTTGAATAAAGGTTCTATGCATTCGAGAGCACAAATTAACATGTTAATTTAAATATCACATATCATTAATTGTTATATATTAATAATTAAAATAAGTCAATTAACTATTATATATCAAATGGATAGCACCTTAATTCATATAAACTTTAAGATCTTAAATCATATAAATATTCAAATTTCTTTTTGAGGAGTGTGGAGATTTTTAAAAAATATTTAATAGCTTCAATAAGTGAAGACGAAATCAAAAGTCAAGTGTCTTTGAAAAATTTTGAAGTGAATTCATCTGAACCGAGTGCATTTCGAAAGGTCAAGAGCTCGAGGGGTGACGAAGAGTTCATTATAGCTTTGAATCTGATGATGATTAATATTTAGTTGTGTGCAGGAGTAATTAATGACTGCATTGACAACACCTTCTTGAGATGAAATGTAAGAGTTATGAATCAATAGTTATTATATATTTTAATATCTAACACCTAAAATTTATATTTTACATTTATATCACCCAAAGCTTTCATATCACATAAAAAATATCATCATTTTAACTTTTGAAATGTAAAATCACCTTTCGAGGATGTCGATAATGGCTTGTATGTAAAATTTGAAGTTTAGGTGTTAGGTATGTAAATTCCTAGGAACTGAGTGGTAGGTACGTAAAATTTCCTATAATTTAGTGTGACCTGGCGTTTTTTTCTTCCTAAAAGCTTGGTCCACGAAGTAGTCACGTAATTAAAACAGCCTGAATAAATATCCTCAAAATATGTAGAAGCCAATATACTTAATTTACCTCAATGAAATAAATTATATGGAGTAGAAGATTGATTTTATTTCTTTATATAAATATATCATATTCAAAAATAATTCTTGACATTTAATTTAGTTAATCAGTTATAAAAGTAATAAAAAATATCATTTGAAAAACTAGTAAGTTGAACGTTGGGAATAAAAAGAGGTGAAATTTATTTTAAACATAAAACTCAACAATGAAAATACATAAAATAATTAATAGAAGATTTCTTACTATCTATATATATATATGTATATATATGTATATATGTATATATATATATATGTATATATATGTATATATGTATATATATATATATATATATATTCAGAGTATATATATATATATATAGAGAGAGAGAAGTAGATGGATAAAAGATAATTGTGAAGAAGGTTAAAATTGAATTATAACCAAAAGCACTAATTAAATTGTTTAAGGATACCAAGACATTAGTACATGGTTAATCTACTAAAAAACTAATTATGCCAATTCCGTTAATGATTAATCCCCTCATTGTTCTCAAAATCATAGCTCGAGAAGAACACCAATGACGGCTTAGAAACGTCAAACAAAAAAAACGGACTCTTTGGGCAGAACAATCTCTTTATGAATTCTACCACTCGAGCTCTTTTCCCTCACAGTAAGCCATCCTTCCTCCACCTCCTCCGGCAAAGTATTAGCCCAATCTGGGCGCTTTTCGGTGGCCAATTCTCTCATCATCTTTCTCACCGCATCTAATATCGGAAACGAATCCAATAGTTTCAAAGTTCTCGGAGGAGTAAGTGGAGTTACTGAATTGACCAATGAGTAACCAAATTGACTTTTGGGCTTCGGGTGCAAAACAGAGCAAGACATGACTTCCGCTTCTGATTCAAATTCCGAAGAGGAGCTAGCGGCGAATGGGTGCGTTAATAACATTTTTGCAGTCCAGCGTTTGTTGGGATCTTTCTGGAAGCAACAACGAAGGAAATCTTTACCCTCCTCCGACATCTCTGGGGGGATCTCCGGCAACTCATCGCTGCACCCGATTCGAAACAACAGAGGCCAAATTCCATAGTCAGAATCCTCGACGTCGCGCCAAGGTAGCCTGCCGGAAGCCATTTGGGACACCGAGCATCCTAAAGCCCAAATGTCCACCGCCGTGTTGTACTCATTCCTTGAAGCAGATTCAGGAGCCACGTACAAAGGCGTTCCCTTTATGTACCCCTTGGTGGATTCATCTCCCATCCTCGTCGCGAGACCGAAATCGGCGATCTTCGCTTCTCCGTCAACAAGTAAGATGTTATCGGGTTTTATGTCACAGTGAACATATCCCATATTGTGGATGTGTTGAAGACCCAATAGGATGGAATGAACATAGCGGCGGATGGTTGGCTCTGGTAGGGCACCGAAAATGCAGCCTCCGACGGCGTATTCAAGGAAAAGGTTATATATTAGTTCGCCAGATATGTCGGTGGTGATGTCATGTCCAAAGCAGCGGATAATTTGAGGACATCCCTGCAGGTCTTTCAGTACAACCTCTTCACGTTGGAGAAACGTGGAAGAAGAGAGACTAGTGGATTTGACGGCGAATGCGGCGGAGGGGAAGCTACGGTGGAATGCAACGTAGACTGCAGCGGAGCTTCCTTGTCCGATGGCAGCGCCTCTCACCCAATCCATCTTCCTATATTGTCTCCACAGGTGAAGGCAGAAGACCATTAAAATGTTTTATTTTTTTTTTGGAAAGCATGGTAATATGTGGAGAAAGACGGCTGCCTTTATAAGTGAGCAGTCGGATACAGAGATCCAGACCCGGTAGCAACTGTTCTTGGCAAATGGTTAGCTCAGAAGAGGGGATCTTAAATTTGATTAAAATAAGATACACTATTTCCTTAATTTTCCAAATATAGAACTAAATTCATAATAAAACTGGCTTTTATTTGTTTTTAATCTCTCTCACTCTTTCTATTAATAACTTTAAAAATTTTTAGGAATTTAAATTAATAACACTTACATTAAAATTTGCAGCAGGAATTATTATTATTATTATTTTTTGTGGATAAAATTCAACCAAAATTGTATTGAAAAAAAAAATTCAAATATGTTGCCATATTTAAATACATTGTATATATGTTGCCATATATAAATACATGATAATTGAGTAGGATGTGCTAAAATCTTCAAACAAAAAGTTCAGATATGTTGCCATATTTAACTTTCCATGCATAATGTTATTTTCCGGCCAAGCTATAAAAATATTCCTTTCAATTTTCTAGAACAGCTGTAAATAATTTTCTTAATGAGAAAAATGTCTCTTGATTTAACACAGAATTTAAAAATGAATAATAATTGAAATTAATTATCCTTTGTCTGTAATTTAATTGCATTCGATGGAAATCTACATGCCATTAAAATATTAAATTTTTTATTTTTATTTTTATTTACTTATATAAAATAAAAAATTCATTTTTATTAAATTTTGGAGCATATACATTCATACCATACAAGACTTGTCTATTTATATATCTATTCCAAACATTCATATTTACATCTATACCAAAATTCATTAGCATCACATCAAAATAATAATCATTATCTTTTAAAAAATAAAATAAATTTTTTCATACAAAAGTGTTTGATGTGTTATAAAATTAATAGGCATACGTATCAAATTTTGGGTGGCATATGTAAATACATGAGAATTCTGTGGAGACATCAAAAAAGGACATGCAAAAATTCGCTTAACAAAGCCTCTACTTTGTTAAGAGAACATAGTACTCACTGGTCAGTGCGACTACATAAGTATTTACATATCTATCACCTAAACTTTATATTTTATATTATGCTTTACAAGAGGTGTTAAATTTTTTAAAAGTTTTATATAAGAGTGCTATTTTTAAACTAATACGAAATATTTAATAAATGTAAACATCAAACTTTAGGTATTGTATATGTAAATACAAGAATTGCGTGGAATTGTGTGGCATATATGTAAAAATCAATTTTAGATCAGCGAGAGGGTTGACACACGGGCCAGCAAACAGCTACAGCTCTGAATATTTTGGAACCGGGACAACTTGAGAAGAATATATAAATATTTGCAAAAGTATCATGTTTTTTAGGCATTGTCCTACCATCAAATTATACTTGTAACAGCTTCAATCTGATGCAGGAAATTCAGGACCTAATACACCCCGTGCTAGGGGAAAAATTTGCCAATGTAGGGCGTACGCAGCGGTACGAGCATAATGAAGTTATATTCGTGTTATATCGGTATTATATTCGCGTTACCTATGTGTAATCTACAGATATGTGAAAACAAAAACACGGAACTTATTTGTAAGTTCAAGTATATTACATGTAGGTTATATGAATGTTACATCGAGTTTACAGACTATATAACTCGGATATAATGCTGATATAACATGAATATAACCTCCAATATGTAAGCAGCGCTGCGTATGTCTTACATATGCAAATTTTTCCCCGATGCTAGGCAGAGGATAGCAATAAAATAATGATGGGCGTTATTGATGTAAATGCCCCATAAAATTAACTTATAAAGACATTTAAGCCCAAAAAAATGAACAACACCATCTATGCTATCATTGAAACCATTTTGATGATGATTGGCTTGATATGATAAAACAAGCTTATGCTACCATGAAGCTAAAATTCATTACAAATTTCTACAAGAAAAATTGAGGATAGATTTTGAACGTTTTGCCCCAAAAATAGTGTTGTGTGATGCACATGAATGTTCATTAGAAGCTTGTGCAAATTTAATATTACTCATATATTAGATTTTATATTGTGCAAATTTAATATCACTCGTATATAAGATTTTATACGAGGGAGATTTACATGCATACCACTTAATTCTTAAGAATATACTTATGTAACACCTGAACTTCAATTTTTACATGCATACCACCCTACCTATGCATTCAAAGATGCATTTCACCCTTTAAAAGTTAAAATGGTGGTATTTTTTATTTGATATAAATGTAATAAATTAAAGTCTAGGTGTTAGATAGATATGGAAGTCCAAAGGCATTGGGTGGTATATATGTAAATGCCCCTTTATATAATATATAGATTAGGGGCATTTACCTACTTACAACTCAATTTTTATGAACTTATATATCTAACACCTAAATTTTACTTCAACATTAATATAGATTTAGTAAAGTGAATTTCCCTTGATTTTGTAGTAAAGAGAATTTGCATACACTCAAACTCTTAACATGTCAAAAAAACTATAATCAATATCTTTGTTTGATTCAGCTTTTTTGATTCTTTGTAGGAAATCTTAGAAAGAATTTATGGTAAATACTGAAATTTAGTATGGCTTCTTCAGTTTATCTCGAATCATAAAATCAAGGAAAATTTACATACAAAATTTGGAAATGCATAGGTGCTAGATCTGTAAATTGGGAAATGTCTTTTGCAGTTGAAGTTGGACTTGATAAATCCCATTTTGAGCCAAAATTAATCAAATCCTCTTAAATACAATATTTATCTCAGTTAGCATTTAGAAGCCTTTACTAGGTGCTGATGGAATTTGACATAAATCCTCCTTAAAGCCGCCAAACAAATCTAAAATTGTTTCAGTTTGGTTAAAAAAAGTCTTAGAAGGGAAGTTTACATACATGCCACCTAATTCCTAAGTATTTACATGTCTTAACGTCTAGCTTTTACATTTATACCACCCAAATCTTTCAAATCAATTAAAAAAGTCCACCAATTTAAGTTTTAATATGTGAAATACACATTGTCATATAAAATGAAGGTGGCATGTATGTAGATAAAAAGTACTAAATAATATCATTTCAAAAGCTCGTGAGGTTGTGGTAACTCCAAAAATTAATAAGATGAACAAAGGAATTAACCAAACCAAATAAACTTAACTGTACTGTCAAAAGTGAACAAAAGATTTTTGTTGAATTAAATATAAATTAAGCGACAACCATAAAACTCAACTATGAAAATATTTAAAATAATTTTATTTTTAAACAATTTCTTTATATATATATATATATATATATATATATATATATATATATATATATATATATATATATATATATATAAAGAGTTAGACGGACAAAGAAATATGTAAAGAAGGTTAAAACTGAATTATAAGCAAAAGCGGTAAGTTGATCAAAGATATCAACACATTAGTACAAGATTAATCTGCCAAAAAACTAATTATGCTTATTCCGTTAATGATTTACCCCTACATTGTTCTCATAATCAGAGCTCAAAAAAAACGCCAATCGCGGCTTAGCTTTCAGCAAAGGAACCTAAAACATAAAAAATGGACTCTTCCGGTAGAACAATCTCTTCTTCAAATCTACCACTCGAGCGCTTATCCTTCACAGTAAGCCAAAAAACTAAGAAATCCTTACCCTCTTCCGACATCTCTAGGGGTATCTCCGGCAACTCATCGCTGAATGTGATTCACGACGTTGCACAAAGATAGCTGACCGAAGCCATTTTCGACACCGAGTATCCTAAAACCCAAATGTTCGCTGCCTCATTGTACTCATTCCTTTCAGCAGATTCAGGAGCCACTTACAGTGACGTTCCTCTCATGTATCCCTTGGTTGATTCCTTTCCCGCTCTTATTGCAAGACCGAAGTCGGCGATCTTCGCTTCTTCGTCGACGATTAAGATGTTATCAGGTTTAATGTCACAATGAACATATCCAATGTTGTGGATTTGTCGATGACCGACGATGATGGAACGAATATAGCGGCGGACGGTTGGCTCCGGTAGGGCACCAGAAATGCAGCCTCTGGTGGCGTATTCAAAAAAAATGTTGTAGATTGGTTCGCCGGAGGTGTCGGTTGTGATATCGTGGCCGAAGCAGAGGTGATTTGAGGACATGCCTCAAGAGCTGTGAGTACAACCTCTTCGAGTTGCAGAAGCGTGGAAGAAGAGAGACTAGTGGATTTGACGGCGAATACGATGGAGGGTAAGTTATGGTGGAATGCAAGATAGACTATGGCGGAGCTTTCTCGTCCAATGGTGGCGCCTCTCACTCAATCTATCCTCCAATATTATCTCCTCAAGTGTGGAAGAAGACAAGACCATTAGCCTTATTTATTTATTTTCTTGGAAAGCATCAACATCCAATATGTGGAGAAAGAGCAGCCTTCATAAGTGAGCCGTAAGATTAGGATCTTGATGTCGTCCAATTTTCTTACTCAAGACGCGGGAAAAGCTATCTTAGATTATATTAAAATAAAATTCACTATTTTTGTATCTTTTATTTGTTTTTGTCCTATCTCTCTCTCTATTAATAACTGTTTAAAATTTTAGGGATTTAAATTAATAACACTTAAAATAATAAAATTTACAGCATAAAATTAATTATGGTGAAAAGTCTTGGTTTTTGGAATTGAAATTTATTTATTTTTCTTATAATTAGAACTGATATGTTAACAACAATTTCATAAGATTAAATGTATATTTTGATACAATATTTAAGATCTTGAATCATATAAATATTCAAATGTCATCAGCTGACACTCCATCTTTATCGTCTTACACTAGTATCTATCATTGCCCATCCATTTTAGATAACTCGCACTTAGTTGACAGCAATTTTCAATCTCTTCAAGCATAAAGACTATATTAGCACCTATTAGATCCTCAATAATATCACATTTCTCTTCTGCCAACTCTCAAAATGTGTCGACAACTATTATAATAAATATACTCTAAAACAAATAAGGCAAGTGCAGCGTCAAAATTTATTGATCATTTTGTCCTTGGATAAGTTTAATAAATTAAGATATCAATTCTTCTTTTTTCATAAATATTATCGGTTTTTTTAACTAAATTTATTTAGTCTGTTCAACTAGGCTTTAGCAGCTTGCTTCAAATAGTGTAATATCTTTTAAAATTAACACATTATTATAATAATTAGATCTCTCAAATCTAATAGGTTGCTTTAGGAAATATATTCCTACAAATTATTCCAATAAGATGAGTTCTCTTCGCTTCAACCTGATATTCGAAAGCAGGTAATTGCCACATGGCAGTTACCGGGTGCTCGTCCTGTCAAAATCAATTCATTTTATCTGATTAAACTCTTTTTCAACCAATCTAGCTTTGTTCATAATCTTTGAGTCAAAATCATTTAATTTATCTCTTATATCCCGTTGTATTCATATTACACACCATTTCTTAGAAACTTATTTAGTAGTACTTCAACTACTATGGCTGGCTCAATTAATAAAATGTATGCAGTCATAATTACACTTCTCGTAATAAATTATTTAGATGAATCACTCCATATATCTTCTTGAGAATGTTTGGAGGCATACCTCCATTTCTCATGAGGATCTTCAGTTTTTTTTGTTCTTTTTCAAATTGGGAATTTTAGCATCTTTATGATTTCTTTACAAATCTGGCCTTAGTTATGTAATTTATCAAATATACTATCTGTGGAGTCTACAACTATTAAACTCCTTTTCATTGAGAATCTTTATGACTTTTCAATAGATGAATATCTTAAAAATATGATCTGATTTGACATGGCATCAAGATTTCCTAAAATTGATTTTTTTTGTTAATCAAATTAAAAAATTTACATCTAAACACATAAATGTGATATATTTGGTGTAATATTTTTTAGTATCTCATAAGGCGTTTAATTTAATTTAGGGTAGATATTTACACTATTCAACGTGTAGAATGTCATCTATTTGACTTAAAATGCTTCAAATCTGCTAATACTTTATGATCATTAAAGACAACTTAATTAGGTAGTCTCAACGTTTTTTTTTTTTTTTACTACTATATTTTATTGGGGGTGTTCTTGATACAAAAACATTGTGCAATCCTCGGCTTCTTAGTAAAGTTATTAAATTTCTCATTTTTAAGTTCTCCATCACGATCACTACATAGTTGAAGTAAGGTGTCTTATGTTCCCATAAATTTACATAATAAGTCTAAAGTTTATCAAAAAAATTATTTTTTATATTTAAAACCCGATGAAAGTGAATTAGGTATCATTAACAATAACAATATATGACTTCTCACCAAAACTAATTTGATTAGATTTATTGATTTTATTAATAACAAGCACGTGAATATTACTGATATACCAACCTTCTAAAATAGCTCTTTAATTTAATTTAAATAAGTTAATTGAACATAAAAATATTATAATAAATCTTTTGCTATTGAGCATACTAATATTAAGTACATTATATTTTAATCCATCTACCAAAATGATCTTCTATTGTAAAGCACTTTTCCTTGCTAATATTACTAATACTTTAAAGTTTTTATTTGTTTTTAAGTATTATTTCCAAGAGAGATTTTGCCACCCTAAACCATAAACCCCGAGATTATTTCACTTTATCAATACCTTTATGTGTTATACCTAGCCTATTATATATATCTATAATTATATATATTTATATTTATATATAAACACAAAAAAAACAACAATAGCAATAGATACATAAAATAATGTATTTATGCTAATGTGAGAGATTCACTAACCAGAAAAAAAAATTACAACATTCTAATGTAGGGGAGACCTAAAGTGTCCCCTACCAAAAGTAAAAAAAGAGAAGGACTTGGAATTTTGCTATTTTCATCTGTAAGATTTCCTTATTTTGCAAGCCAGTGGGCAGACCTATTTCCTTCTCTAGGATTAGAAGAGTGTATGCATAGATGGAAACTTCACGAGATTTGATTTGCTGATCCAATGTGTCAAGAGCCAAGGTGGCTCAGTCTAGTTCATTAAAATATGGATCAATATTTGAGAGTTTGATTCTATGTGGAGATGGTGCCAATTTTGTTGTACTGAAATGAGGAGAACACAGTAAACAACAATGGTTTCAAGTTCAAGTGCATTTTGTTCTAAAGTTTGAGACTGGAAATAAAATAGACAATTGTCCAAAGAATTTCTAAAGACACCACTAATTTCTGCATCTACATGGAGAAATTTACCATCAATATTGACTTTGATCCAAGGATGTAAGGATTTATGCCAATACACCTTGGAGACTAGAGGATTGGAGTTTATTGAGTGAATAGTGGCCATATCATTGCATATATTCAAATAATTCATGTGTTATATGAGTTTCAGATGGTAGGATAGGCAATAGTTTGCCACTTGATGAGTAGTAAGTTTCCTATACTCGTATGTAGCTTTATTGTTGGCCATTCAACAAACCAGGCAATAATGCAAAGAATAGGGGAGAGCTTGGCAGCCTCCCAATCTAGCCAGCTAGAGGTAAAATGATCCTAGCTAAGGGTAACATTGTTAATTGAGAGGTGGCTAGCTATGAATCTCTTAGTGGCTTTGACATAAGAACAGCTGAAGAACAAATGATCCATAGTTTCTTCATCTTGCTAACATAGCATACACAAAGAAAGGCACCTTAAACGTTTGAGCTCAGTATGTAATCAGTTGGTAATAATTTTAAGAACAAACTTCAGAAGAAGAAATACATAGATGGTGAAAACAATTTGTTTCAGATATGAACATTTTCTAAGTTATAAAAAGCTTGGTATATATATGCATAAGACAAAGCTCTTATGCCTACATATACCAAGCTTTGGGAATTGGTCTTCTTTATAATGATTTATCTCATTTGAATATGTCAAAGGGAATTGTCACCTCCATATTCATCTGATTGGTATTCAATAAAGTGTTGAGAATTCTACTGCACCACTGATTATTCTCCTAGTAATAACCAATTTTGTGGTTGAGATTTGTGATGTTGGGTTGATGTTTGAGGAGCTTCCCATCAAAAGCAAAATTATCACGCCAAAATTAATTTTTTCTTCACCAAATTCCCAAAATAATAGATCTTCAGCTCGAGATCTAACTCTCAATAAATTAGACCATACTTTAGAGTCCCCCACTTTGTGAGTAACTAATGTTGGATGTATCTATACTAATTTAATCCAGAGTTTGCAGAAATTGATGGTTTTGAGATGCTGGAAGATCTTGAAGCCCAAACCACTAGCAGTGGAAGGCTTGCAAAGTTTCTTCCAGCTAGCCTAATGCATCTGTCTTCTTTGATCTGTGACCCGACCTGCAATGATGCAAAAATTAATTTCCAAAAAATGGAAAAAAAATTGGCCGAATTTATATTTACCAACTAGTGTGAAAAATCAATATACATGAAAATTTAGAATTTATGATTAATAGTTTACACACTAGGGTGTTGACCTCACTTTTGGTTGAGGTCTAGTTTTTTCCTCTTTAGTGGCCTACTGTATAGCTATATGACTTTCTTGTTGACTAGTCCTTGAGGATTAGAAAGGAACCCTCACCCTTAGAAATTTCAAACTCTTCTCTGCTCAACTTGAAGTTCCACATATTGTTCCTAACCTCTAGTACTTAGTAGGTGGGGTCAGTATGGGGGAGCTCAAGATGAGTCCCCATAGGACTACTTGGCCTTAGGGTCAACCGTCTAGTGGTGTGGTCTTGGTTGCTCTCACCCACACAGTCGGACATTACACTTCCACTCACTACCCTAAACGCTAAGCCTACCTAACTTTGAACCCTTAACCCTTTTGGAGACCCATGTAGATGGTCCCCTAAACCCACTAGCCCTAAGCTAGGGCTTAGTTAAGACCAGTACATGGAGGACCCAAAAGTAGAGGATTCCATTGGTATAAGGCTCAAGTAGGGTGATTGAATCCCTAATTTAACAAAATCTCCAACTTAGTCTTTTGCCCCAAATCTACCCCACTTACCAAAATACCCCTCATTTGACCAAAATTACCAAAATACCCTTGGTGATCCAAATTGTCCCAAAACCTCCAAAATCACTTCAAATGTCTCCAAAATCAATTTGAAACATTTCATTCAGCTCAATTTGATCAATTGGACAAATTTTGACCAAAAGCCCAAAACTTCCTTTAAAGGCCTAATTACCCCAATTCACCCCCAATGTCCACCAATTTGATTCCAATTTCCCTCAATTGCAATTCTAAAGTAAAATTCATCATGTACATGCTTGATTTAAACCAAATCCATGTCCACTTGACCCACATTGGAATCCGATTTCGACACAAATCAAAAAGCCCCAATTTGACCCAAAATTAAAATCTCATTCAATTGAACCCCAAATCTATCCAATTACCACTATTTTGCATCATAAACTCTTCAAAAAATTTACACATATCAAATTTAACCTTCAATTGGCTTCGGTCAAGCCTCAATTTAACTCAAAACCAACTTGGACCAAAACCCCCAATTTTGCCCCAAATTGGCCATGTCTCTAAATTCAACCAAATTGAACCCCATAGCCCCAAAATTTCTACTCAATTGATATCCAAAACTCTTCATGACAGTCCTTAGGACCACTTTGAACAATCAATTGGTCCTTGACCAAACTCTAGTCTAATTCAAACCCAAGTCTAACCCAACATCCCCAAAATTGACCAAATGTCCAAATTCCATCAAATTGAAACTCCAAACCAATTCAAGATCACTCCAAAAATTTTCTAAGCCATTTATGACAATCATTTACACTAAGTTGCTAAATTAATTGAGTCCTATGTCATGGTTAGCCCAACAAAAACCCAAATTCAAGCAAATTTGACCTAAATTGAACCTATGCACCAAAATTGACCAAGCCATGCCAAATTGATCAAATTAAGGCATCTAAAACCACCTTTTGGACCCTAGTGCCAGGCTAGACCCCACTTAGCCCACCCTAGGTGAGCCATCGATCAAAGGTTCCCTAGATTAATGGATTTGTTTCTTAAATTGCTTAATTCAAAGAGGCTTTTGACAAAACCCATTACCAACCCAAATTAATTTGTGTGACAGATTCTCCTGAGGTCCCTGAGCCACCTGAGCACCTCCATTGCCCTGGCCAGCCTCCCTAGTCGCCAGAGGAGCCAAAACTAGGAGCCCCCATGCCTTAATTTAAACCCAATTGTACCCATCCAAGCTGTTCAACTCGAATTGGTTTTTGGCATTTTCTACCCTCCACCTAAGCACCTAATTGCACCTGAATTTGAGCTTTGAGCTCCACCCTAGGCCCTTCTATTTAAACCATCTCCTCCATGGAAAAAATAGGAACTAGTCAATTTACTTAGGGAGACTCTGTCCAATTGCTTCGAGAAACCCTCCAAGAACTCCCAAGCTCAAGCCTACCATTTTCCCCCTTTGGATTCCCCTATGAGAGCTCAATTTTGAGTTCAAAATTCAGGGAAAACCAGGACATATTTCCCCACACCTCCACAGTCCACCAAACTCCAATTAACTCCATGCACACCATCCCCTGAGTGAGAGGAGTTGATTCCTCACAAAAGCCTCATCACAAAAAGCCTCTAGCATAAACTTTGATCAACACCTGAAATCGACTTTAGTCGAAATCATACCTAAGAAATTTAACACAGCCCAGGACTTCATCTAGAGGTTTGTTGGACTCATTCAAAGCTACTACAAACATCTGAATGAGGCTTCCCCTCTCAGACAAAAGTATTGAACCTCAACCCTAAACCAAGCTTAAATTGATTCTTCATACATATTTACTGTATTTCATACCCTATAAATCATATGGATGTGTTTGTCTTAAGTAGATGAAGGTGTAGGATCAAACCCAAAGTGATTTGGTTAAGTCTAACTTGAGATCTCAAGGTTTTAATGTGGATGACTTTTGGGTTAGGTCATTTGAGGAAGATGAACGGATGCCATCCGATCGCGTGTTTATTCCATGGACGGTTAAGATCGAGTTGGACGAGGGGATGGAGCGAAAAGGCAAGTTCACAAGTCGGCTACGTGGCTGGCGGAGTTGAATGATGAAGCACCATGTGGAGCTTCGGAGCTGCCTATGATCCAGTGAGCGTCACACGTTTAAGTAGAAAATTATGTATTTTTTGAATTTGTTTAAATGCCACATCTTTAAAAATACATAACTTTTCATTGAAACATCATAAAAATGAATTAAAAATACCCTCTTACATAGTGAATAGAGGATTATAATTTGGATTAAAAATAAAAATTATTTGCTTACTCTTTGATTTTTAATTAATTAAATACTCTCTGTGGTATTTCAATTCATTATAGCTAAGCATTGCTAACCATAGCTTGAAATTTTGAGGATTTATTCCTCATGATAGAGGCTATGTTTCCTGATTTTTCCAACGTTAGAGAACATCTTTGTGCTTCTAGCCCTAATTTTCAAGCTAAGATAGCAATTTTGGCTTAATTTAATTATCTAAATTGAATTATCACTTGGGAAAATTATGGAATAAATTTTAGTAGGTTTTTTGTGGTCAGAGAAGCTTAGGAAAAATGTTATAATTGTTTGAATAATTTTGTACATTTTTGTATTTAATTAAGTATGTATATCTTTTATTAATTTATGTAGATTAAATATTAATAAAAATTTGACAAAATATGTTTCACATTGTGTGTAAACATTATGTTAATCCATTATAAAAATTTGAAAATTATTTGATCAAGTTTAAGCACTAAAGTTGATTTTTCAAGAAACATTGTATTTTTGCACAAAAATAATTTTATTAAATTAATTACAATTAGGAAAATTATGAAAAATGGTTTGCTGAGTTCCTTGTGATCAGGAGCATTAAAGAAAAATAAGTTATTTTTGATAAAATATTTCATTTTTGACCTATATTTCAAATTGAAAATAGTTAAAAATTCCAAAAATACAAAAAATATTTCTAAATGTTCCTAATTGCTCCCTGATCACTTTGGTCTCATTATAATATTTTTACTAATTTTTCTAAGTTAAAAATTTTTTTTCCAAATTCTTAAAAATGAATTTTCTCTAATTTATCTCATTAGATTAATTGTAATAAATAAATAAAAAATCATAAAAATATAAGATTTATTTCTCTGAGCTCCTTGGACTAAGAGAGGTTTAATAAAGAAAAATTTTGTTTTTTGTAAATAAAACATATTTTTCATTCAAAATAAATCATAAAAATTCGTAAATAATTATAAAATTAAATTAAAGATTTGATTCAAAAAATCATGTAATTTTGTTTATGTAATATGATAAGTTCAAAGTGAACTCAAATGTATCAAGGGCTCTTTAAAGCAATTTTGGGTCATTCCCTGAACACTTGAGAATTGATACACCAAAAATAGATACGTTTTTAGAACTATATTTTATACTCATTTTTGGTGATATTGCACTTTAAAGGAAGACATTTTTCACGTTTTATTGCAGGTTATTGATTTTTAAGACTTAGAGCAAAAATGGTGAAATTTGGAGTCAAAATGGAGCTTTAGAAGAAATGTTCAACGTCGACGACACCATTTGACAGGGAGCGTGGTCTAATTAAATGGCCACTAGGTGACGACACCATTTGGCAGATGGTGCCAAAATGGTTGATGACGACACCAGTGTCAGTGCAGACCCTATTTCTAGAAGATTCGACAAATTTGGCCACTTTTTGAAGAGCTTTTAGATGCATCTATTGGAAAACCGACATTAGGCTCTATTTAGAGCCAAAATTGATCAGAAAAGACCTCCTTCACCCCCCTTCATGCCCCTTTGCACCCTTCAATCACTTTCCACTCTCTTCCACGCTATTCCACATTCCCTATAGCCACTTAGAGTCCATTTAGTGATTTATTTTTTTTTATTGTTTTGAGTTTTTGAGGTGAGTTTAAGTGTGAATTCTTCTTTAAGAGTGTTGGAGAAGGAGAGAAGTGAGAAATTTCTTCTTCCTATGCTTTGTAAGAGAGGCCACAATAGATTTGCTTTAAGAAAGAGTTTCAGATATGTGTTATTTGTTTATTATTATTGTATGAACTTTCTTTTATATATGAAATTTGTGTTTTGTTATGTCTTTCTCATGAAGTCTGAGTAATTTCTTTTATCTTTCTCTTTACTTTGAGATATGGTGAAATGAAGAGATGATTTGGATGTGCCAATGTTAAAATATAAAATAAATTGTGATGGTTTTTCAACTCCATTCTTAATTTACTTTTTGCTCTCATCAATTGAATTATTAAAATATGTTGTGAAACATATGATCCGAGAAATGAAGTATGAGTTCTATAAAAGAGTGAGAATCGCCTTTAATTCCATGAAGGAGTATTTTTTTCATGAAATTAAGTGAAAATAAATAGGGAAATATATATTGTTGGGCTTAGAATTGGAGATTTTAAGGTGACAGACTAAAATCCCCAATTTAATCTTAGTGTTTAAGAACTGAAACAAGAATTAGCCTTCAGGGGAAGGGAAGTGGGAGCTCTAGAGTGAGAGCCAGTAACCTCCTAGCCTAGCTAAGGATTTAGGGACTAAACATGAGATTAGCCAATGATTTTCTATAACACTGAATCAGAGTAGATAATTAAAATTGCTTCTATTTGACACAATACATATTTAAACCTCTATTTCATCTCATTTTACCAAAAACACATTGTCGTGGGAAATATACTTTTTCATATTAAAAAACTTAATCACATAAATATAGTTTAGTAGTTACTGTTTTAATTTTTGCATTTAAATTTTGCTAGTAGTTAATAATTTAGTTCTGATAGTATCTCAAACATTCAAAATTAGTGACAGTAATTTAGTTTTATTTTTGTAAAATTTCTAGTTAATTTATCATTTCAAATTTAAACCTTCATAGTGAGATCGATATTTGAGGCTTGAATAGAAAGTCTAATATTACTTGATAACGATACATATACTTGCGTAGAAACCCAACATTAAGTGCTTAACGTTATTATTCATAAAATGCCACATCAAGTTTTTGGCATCGTTGTAAAGCGGAGTCAACTTTATGAATTATACACAACTATATTTTCGGGGATCAAGGTTTTGGTGCCGTTGTCGGGGATGATAATGGTAAATTAAGAAGATTTGGTAAATTAGGAAACTTAGAGATAAAATATTAAAAAATCAATATATATATATAATAAAAAATTCCAAAAAATATATAACTATATATATTTAAGAGTATTTTTAAAAAATTTTCTTTGCTTATTATATTTGTTTATGTAAAATATTGGATCTGAAAGTTTAGTACCTTACGATTTGGAATTAGAATGTATTATTAGAAAAATTTGAAAAAAAAAAAAAAGAAATTAAAAATTTTAACGAAATGGTGAATAAAGAGTATTTTTAAAAAAATTTCTTTGCTTATTATATTTGTTTATGTAAAATATTGGATCTGAAAGTTTAGTACCTTACGATTTGAAATTAGAATGTATTATTAGAAAAATTTGAAAACAAAAAAAAAAAAAGAAATTAAAAATTTTAACGAAATGGTGAATAACTTAGATAGTCAAATAAATGAAAATCGACAAAGACCGTTAAAAGATTATGCAAATCCTACAACAAATGAACTTCACTTAACTATTCAAAATCCTGATGTTGCTACTAATTCATCTGAGCACAAACCTGCTATTATTCAAATGGTACAAAATAATCAGTTTGGAGGAAGTTTCCTTAAAATATGTGCTACTTTTAAATGTGATGGAGTGTCTAATGATACTGTTAGGCTTAGACTTTTTCCTTTTTTCATTAAGGGATAAAGCTAAAGCTTGGTTAAATTCATTAGCACCTAGATCTATTAGAACTTGGGGAGAACTATCACAAAAATTTTTGGCTAAATATTTTCCACTCAAAAAAATTGCTAAGCTTAGAAACAATATTACATCTTTTAGTCAGTTTGAAAAGGAATTAATATATGAATCATGTGAAAGATTTAGGGATCTCCTTAGAAAAGTTCCACACCATGCTTTAACAGATTGGTTAATAATTCAAACTTTTTAAAAAAGATTAGTAGGATCACTTAGATCTATTATAGATGCTGCTACAGGAGGATCACTAATGTCAAAACCTTTTGATGAAGCATACTCTTTAATAGAAGAAATGACTCCTAATAATTTTCAATGGCCCTTGGAATGGGTAAATCCTAAGAGAGTGGCTAGTATTCATGACTCTGATGTAATGTCTTTTTTAGCATCTCAAATTGCGACTATATCAAAAAAGATTGATCAAATTGGAGTGAAATATTCTCAAATACCATCGTTATTAGAGAGAAATTTGCTAGGATAGATAAATGATACTCAATTATTTTATAAAACTTTGAATGTTATAAATAATTGAAATAATAATCTCTATTCTAATTATTACAACCCTAGATGGAAAAATCACCCTAATTTTAGTTCAAATAGATATGATAATTCAGTGAACCCCTTAGGAAATTTAAACAACCAAGGAAATCCTAATAATCGACCTTATTATCCTCCTGGATTTAACTCTAACCCTAACCCACATGTTAAGGAAAAGAAGTTAACAATTGAAGAAGTAGTATTAAATATGGGAAATCAAATACAAAATCAAGGGGTTGCTATTAAAAATATTGAAAATCAATTAGGACATTGCTACTGGACTTAGTAACAGACCTTTATGATATCTTCCAAGTACTGTGGAAGTTAATCCAAAAGATCAAAATAAGGAGCAAATTAAAGCTATTTAATTAAGAAGTGGAAAAGAAGTTGAAATAAGAGTCCAAAGAGAAACTCAAGTTGATGAGGAGAAGGAAGCGATTGAAAGTGACCATAATGAAAATGAACAAATACAATTTTATTTAGAAAAATCATTACCTTCGTTTCCTCAACTATTGAAGCAGAAGAATAAAGAAAAACAATTTACAAAATTTTTGGAAATCCTTAAAAAGTTAATGATAAAAATTTCTTTGATTGAGGCTTTGGAAAAAATGCCAAGTTATTTGAAATTTATGAAAGATATACTAAACAAGAAAAGGAAGTTTGCAGATCATGAGACCATTGCACTCAGTGAAGAGTGTAGCGCTATTATTCAGAAAAAGCTTCCTGAAAAGTTAAAAGATCCTGGTAGTTTTACTACACCTTGTGCAATTGGTGAAATTTTTCTTTGGAAAAGCCTTTTGTGATTTAGGAGAGAATATCAATCTCATGCCTCTATCGATTTTTAAACGTTTAGATTTGGGAGAGATTTTCCGAACTACTGTAACTCTTCAGTTAGCTTATTGATCAATACCTTATCCTAAAGAAGCTATAGAAGATGTATTAATAAAAGTGGATAAATTTATTTTTTCTCTAGACTTTATAGTATTATACATAGGAAGATAAGGAAATTCCTATTATTTTGGGGAGACAATTTTTTGTAACAGCGAGAGCTGTGATAGATGTGCAAAAGGGAGAATTAATAATGAGAGTCAATGATCAAGAAGTAATTTTAATATTGAAAATGCTATGAAATATCCTGCAATACAAAAATATAATGAATGTTTTAGGATGAAAGTTACTGATTATCTGAGTAATGAGAATTTTAAGAAAGTGTTTGAAGAAAAATTACAGCAAGAAGAATTTTGTGAGAATGAGAATGAAATAAAAGAAGAGAATTTAGATTATATTCAGGACAAATTTGAAACTTTAGATTTGTTGGAAAATGATAATAAAAATCTTATTCCTTCAAGTATTAGACCACCTAAACATGAATGGAAAGTATTACCTGCCCATTAAAAATATGTATTTTTAGGGGAATCATCTATGTTGCATGCTATTACATCTTCTGAGTTAACTGAAATTCAAGAATAAAAATTAAAAGAAATGTTGAAAAGATATAAAAAGGCTTTTGGATGGACTTTAGCAGATATTAAAGTAATTCATCCTTTAATTTCTATGCACAGAATTCTATTAGATGAACAATATCAACCTAAAGCTAATCCTTAGAGGAGATTAAACCCAATAATGGAAGAAGTTGTTAAAAAATAAATCTTAAAATGGTTATATGTTGGAATTATATATCATATTTCAGACAATGCTTGGGCGAGTTCAATTCACTATGTTCCATAGAAAGGAGGAGTGACCAATTAAGTAAATGAGAAAAAATAATTTTTTTCCAATAAGACAAGTTACTGGTTGGCGAATTTGTATAGACTATAGAAAATTAAATATGGCCACCAGGAAAGATCACTTTCCTTTACCCTTTCTAGACCAAATGTTGCATAGATTGGCTGTAAACAAATATTACTACTTTTTAGATGGATATATCAGGTATCATCAAATTCTAATTGCTCCTGAGGATCAAAAGAAAACAACATTTACAAGCCCTTATGGAACATTTGCTTTTTGTAGAATGCCTTTTGAACTATGCAATGCACCTGCGACCTTTCAAAGATGTATGATGTCAATTTTTAGTAATTTGATTGAACATGGAATGGAAGTATTTATGGATGATTTCTTTGTATCCGGGACTTCATTTGAATTATGTTTAAATAATTTAGAAAAGTTCTGGAATTATGTGAAAAAACAACCTAGTACTAAATTGAGAAAAATGACAATTTTTGGTTGTAAAAGGAATTGTACTTGGGCATAAAATTTTTGAAAATGGCATGAAAGTAGATCCTGCAAAAATTCAAGTTATTGAAAAATTACCACCTTCTACTATGGTTAGAGGGGTAAAAAGTTTTCTAGGACATGCTAGTTTGTACAGGCATTACATAAAAAATTTTCAAAAAAACTAAGCTATTATGCCAACTTTTAGAAAAAGATACAAAATTTGAATTTAATGAGGAATGCATAAAAAGTATTTGAACTATTAAAAGAAAAATTAATCACTGCACCTATAATAGTTTCACCTGATTGGGAGAAACCATTTGAAATAATGTGCGATTCTAGTGATTTTGCTATTGAAACTGTTTTAGGACAATGACACAACAAAGTTTTTAAAGTAATATATTATGCTAGTAAAACTCTAAATGATGCTTAAATTAATGATACTACTACTAAAAGAGAGTTATTATCTATTGTCCATGCTTTTGATAAATTTAGAACTTATTTGATTGGAATCAATGTATAATGCATACAAATCATTCTGCTACCGAATATTTGATGCAAAAGAAGGATTCTAAGCCAAGATTAATTAGATGGATGCTTCTATTGCAAGAGTTTGATTTTATCGTAATTGATAGAAGGGGAAATGATAATCAAATAACTGATAATTTGTAAAGACTAGAAAAAGAAATATTAACTAATTTTGTAAATGAAAATTTAAAGAATTTCCTTGATGAAAATTTATATAATATTGATGAAATGAATATACCGTGGTGTGCAAATATAGTAAATTATATTGTAAGTGATATTCTACCACCATATATTAAGAATAAAAAATTAAAGAAAATTATATATGATTAAAAATTCTATTTTTGGGATGACCCATATTTGTATAAATAATCTAAAAATCTAATTATTAGGAGATTTGTGCCTTATGAAGAAACTCAACAAATAATTGAAAGATGTCATGATTTTGAATTTAGAGGACATTTTGGAACAAATAGAACTGCATATAAAATTTTGCAAGTTGGATTTTATAGGCCTACACTTTTTAGAAATGTTAATGAATACATTAAAACATGCGATCGATGTCAGTGAGTAAGAAATATTTCTAGAAGAAATGAAATGCCTTTAAATTACACATTGGAAGTTGAAATTTTTGATGTGTGAGGATTAGATTTTATGGGACCATTTATCCCTTCATTTAGAAATTTATATATATTATTTGTTGTTGATTATATTTCCAAATGGATTAAAGTTATTGTTGTACCTAAATGTGATGCTCAATGTGTTTCTAAATTTTTAAATAAAAATATTTTTACAAGACATGGAATGTCGAGAGTAATTATCAAAGGTGGAGGATCTCATTTTAGGAATTAGAGAATCGAGATATTGATTAAAAATATGATATTATGCATAGATTCTATTATGCTTATCATCCTCAGACCAACGGTCTAGCAGAGATATCAAATCATGAAATAAAACAAATTTTAGAAAAAGCTGTAATTCCCTATAAATTAGATTGGTCTGCTAGATTAGATACTGCATTATGATCATACAGAACTGCTTATAAGACTCTTATATGAATGTCCCCATATAGAATTATTTTTAGAAAAACATGCTAGTTACGAGTAGGATTGGAGCATAAAACATTTTGAGCTATTAAAGAATTTAATTTTAATCTAAAAGATGCAGCTGAGAAAAGATTATTGTAACTTAATGAACTCGAGGAGATTGGAAATGAAGCATATGATAATGCAAAAATCTATAAAAAATAATGAAAATATGACATGATCAGAAGATTATTAAAAAGAAGTTTGAACCTAGACAAGAAGTTTTATTATATAATAAAAGATTGAAATTATTTTCAGGAAAACTAAAATCCAGATGGTTAGGGCCATTTAAAGTGATTAAAGTCTATCATTATGGAACTATTGTTATTAAAGATCTTAAAACTAGAAAGATTTTTAAAGTTAATGAGCATCGATTGAAACATTATTATGAAGGACACATGCCACAATTTTAAAAAATTTCGATGTTAAGTCATCCTGATTAAACAATGGTACATGGAGCTGACGATGTTAAACTAAAGGCTTTGCAGGAGGCAACTCATATATAAATCTATATATATCTATATATTACTATTTTTTAATAAGTGGTTTTAGGAAATAAAAATATCTTTGAATCCTACACAATTTTATTTATCATAAATTAAGACAAATATTGGTATTGGAGGAAAAAAATTGGAATTGAATTGAACAAAAAAACAAGAGACGCAATTTTAGCCTCTGGCGCCAACGACGCCTGCCTACACGGACCATGGCGCCGACTGCGCCATCAAAAGCACCGATGGCATCCTGAGCAATTTCACATGTTCAGGAAGAATGTGGCGGACATTGGCGGGATTACACTCTTAAATAACTGCCGAGAGGTGTTTTTAAAGGCCTTAAAACTGCCTTAGACGACTAGAAATTTCCAAATTTTGAATTCCATGGCTTCCAATTCCATAAATACTTCCAGGTATATAGTTTTCAATAGTAGAAATTTTATCAGTTTTGACTCACAAAGATTATACTATAAATTCATTTCAAAAAAGAGACTTATCAAGGAGAGAGCCTTTGTCAATCATGGATTGAGTAATCTAAGTTTACAGATTGAGAAAGTCATTGTACAGAAATTTTGGGAAGTTCTATGCTACACTAACGCTGCAGTTGTTGTACCGGTAGTAAAGGAATTCTGTGCTAACTTACATGGAATTTCCCAAGGAGTCATCTTCGTTCTAGGTAAGGCTGTACCATTTACTCTAACTCAAATTACTGATTTGTATATAATAGAAAACGTTCCAATCTATCTTTATACAAATTTTATCCCAACAAGAGATATGATGAAAGATGCATATAACTTTCTGACGGATGAAAATGATAATTGACAAATCAGAGATGAGGGATACATTAGTTTCTCCGCTTCGCTGCTTAATCTAATATCAAAACAATGACATTTCTTCATATCTGAAATATTACTCGTAATCATGAAGATTAATAGAGTTACAAGAGAAAGTGCCATTTTAAACTATTGTATTCAAATAGAAAAGCCCATTGATGTTGGATTAATTATTTTCAAATCTATTATGGGTATTATTATGAATGGGCCAATATATGGACTGGGGCATCCTTCCACAATTTTCTTACTTAGCAGTCAATTTTAAGTGCTATATGAAAGTAGCGAAAAAGCATTATTACCTTGAGATCCCATGATTTCTATTGATGACAATTTTATTGGGAATAGGAATGAAACATTAAATGTTATATTGGAGCATTCATCACATGTTTCAACACCATTAATGCCACAAACAATTAGAAGTTCAATAGCTTTGGAGAAGAAAATGAATAAAATAGAAAGAGAAATTCAGAGCATTATGAATGCAATAGGAAATCTTAACCACCTTTTTTATCACCTAGATTAGAAGATGAAGGAGAACTTTGATCTTACTGGAATAATTGAAGCAACATTGGTGTAGATGTTAAAAAAAATGGATGGATTGATGAAAATTGGACTGATCAATTCCCGTATTGACCTGTCTACTATTATTACATCCATTACCAGTCTATGGGAGATATTAGAGGAGGAGAAAGTACTGAAGATGAAGTAGAATAAATGAAGAAGTTGGACTCTACTATTTTAAAGTAATTATGTTTTTTAATGTGATTGTGTGGATTTAATTTAATTTACTTTACTTTGCTTTAGAACTCTATTAACTTTGATGGTGTGTATAGTTTTATGTCAACGTTCTAGTGTTGTGGCATGATTTCAACGCTGAATTATAATTTAGTTTTCTTCATGTATGTGGAAGTGTGATTAGAAAAATGTATTTGTAAAAAGTTTATTTTCATATATAAAAGATAGTTTGGTGTTGTTTGTGAAAATGCTTGTTTGTGAGTTATTTTAAGATGAAAATTAATGTTCAAAAAGACTAAATAGACTTTAGAGTGAATTGAAAGAAAGTTGAAAATTGTGAAAATAAAAAAAGTGAATTTTTGGCCACTGACGCAGACAACTCTGGAATGGGCGCCGACAGCGCCCTCGACCCAAAAACCACCCAAACACCTTAAAATTTGCGATTTCCATGGTAAAAGCACCATTTTTATCCTTTTGGCCATCTTCAACCTCCGATTTTTGCACCTAGGGCTTACTATTACTTAGATTTGAGGCAATTTTAAGGCAAAGGAAGTTTGGATTTAATCTTTTCTAGGTAAGAACTACACTTTTAACTCAAAATTTTTTACTTTCACCAAGGATTTATCTTACAATATCGGGATCCAAAATTTTGAAATTTTTAAGAAGATTTTGAGAAAATCAATTGGTGAAGAGCTCTTATTTAGTAGATTTATGTTTAAAACATTCCACATCATGATTTTCAGAATTATTGAGAATTTTTTTTGATATTATCAAATTTTCTTAGATTACCATGGCACCGAGAATGAGCAAGGGAAACAGGAAGGTAGATTTCGATGATCAAATGTTTGTCAACTACAAGGCTAACAGTTGTTTCAATAGTCTACTTGCAACTAAGAAAGTAATTCCAGGTCCAGGATTTAAAAATCCAAGTAAAGAAGTCAAAAGATTAATCGATGCTCACAGTGGGAGATTTTTGTTACTTTACTATCAAGGCTATTATTGGTGTAGTGATGGAGTTCTATGCCAACTTTAAGGAAACTTTTGAAGAGTACGTGTTTGTTTGTGGGAAAATGGTGGAATTTACTCTAAGGAAAAATAATCAGTTTTATCAGTTAAAGGATGTGTATAGCTACCAGTACAAATCATTTTCTACTACAAATGAGGCCTTAGATGAAGTTATTTCTTTTCTTACTGATGGAAGAGGAGCTTGGAAGATGAAGAATGATGCTAAGGTAAACTTTCCTCTTTCTATGTTAAATGTAGTATCTAAGGCCTGACACTACTTTA
>NEWO01000834.1:104104-116934 GCA_003013225.1 Phalaenopsis aphrodite
AGAAGAAGAAAATGATGATTGGTGATGTTTTAGTTTGATTTTTGTTTATTTTATGTTTGATTGTACTTTTTTGTTGTGACTGTTTGTTTTTAGAGTGTGACACTTTATTTTAAATATTATGTCTTATTGTGAACAGTAGATCTGTGAAACTATTTTTACATTGGAAATTATATTAGTAATGTTGTTAGTTTTTAATACTTTGTTGAATGTATATGTAGTTAACTCTTTCTGAACAAATTTTTCTATGTATTATGTGTTATTTAATTTTTTAAGTCTTGTAGCTTTTCATATTAGCACTTGCAATATTTTAAAGTTAAATTTCAATATCAGAACCTTCAACAGGTAAGTCTTTCTTTTATGCATTAAATGTTATCTTTCACCCTTTATTTTTTCAGTTTTTCATGCTAAATCTATTAAAAATTTAAGTTTGGGGGGAGGGGGGGGGGAAGAAAAATTCCTTTTTAAAGAAAGAAACTTTGTCCTCAATTAACTATATTTTCAAAATATTTTAAAATTTAACATAACCTTTGGTATAAGAGGGTAACTTTAGATAACTATATTTGTGTTTCTAAATATATAGTAAACTTAAGTGAAAATTTTCATTAATAAAGTTTAATTTTAGAGATTAATATATTTGGTATGATAGAATAAAACTGTTTTTCTTTTGTAAGTAAAGAAATTTATATATTTGAAATATTAAAAATCTTAGAGAATCATGTAAGAAGAAAAGAATAAAACTTTATGAAAAATCATTAAAGCTAATATAAATTTATAAGTGAAGGAATGTGAAAAGTTTTTAACTTTAAGAAGAGAATAGTGAAGTTCAAAATCATTAAAGGCTATCCAGAAATAATAATCCTCACAAAAAAAAGAAAGAAAGAAAAGAAAAGAAAAAGGATTGAAAATGATCCCGAAAAGAAAAGAAAAGGAAAGAAAAGAAAAAAAATGTGAGGAGAAGCTTGAGGAGATGCCTAATTAAAAATTGGTTTCACTTGAATCAACTTAAAGAAGAAGGCTTAGCTACATTTTCTAAACTTATATTTTAGTATTAGCATATTTACCAGTAAAGTTTCATAAAGTTATTTTTCATATGGATATTCTAAGTGGCTTTAATATAAATAATTTGCAATTTTCCTTGAAAAAAATAGAGAATAAAAAAACTTAGGCTTGACTGCTAGATATTCTTATACCTTTAGTATTAACTGGAGCTATTTTACATTTTTCTTAAGTTATGCTATTGCATTTAGTGGACTAAAATATAGAAATATAGAAGTTAAAATCTTTGCCATGACTCATATTTTTATGTAGTAAAAAAGTTATTTGAGGACAAGTAACATTTAAGTTTGAAAGATTTTGATACAACAAAAATATATGCATTTTTAGACTTATATTTCATACTCATTTTTGGTGATATTGCACTTTAAAGGAAGGTATTTTTCATGTTTTATTGCACGTTGTTGATTTTTAGAACTTGGAGCAAAAAGGAAGCAAAAATGATGGAATTTGGTGTCAAAAT
Source organism: Phalaenopsis aphrodite (assembly GCA_003013225.1). Taxonomy (NCBI): domain Eukaryota; kingdom Viridiplantae; phylum Streptophyta; class Magnoliopsida; order Asparagales; family Orchidaceae; genus Phalaenopsis; species Phalaenopsis aphrodite. The sequence goes on from NEWO01000834.1 coordinate 105,621, forward strand.
AGAGATTTAGAAGAAATGTTCTGCGTCGACGGCACCAGACTCGGCGCCGACGGCGCTATTTGACAGAAAGCACGGTCTAATTAAATGGCCACTGGCGCCGACAGTGCCAGAATGGGTGTCAATGGTGCCAGTGTCGGTGCAGGCCCTATTTCTAGAAGATTCGATGAATTTAGACACTTTTTTAAGAGTTTTTTGATGCACCTATTAAAAAACTTACATTAGGCTCTATTTAGAGCAGAAATTGATCAGAAAAGGCCCCCTTCGCGCCCCTTTTCACCCTTCAACTACTTTCCACTCTCTTCCATGCTATTCCACATTCTCTTTAGCCACTTTATAGTTTTGAGTTTTGTGGTAAGTTTAAGTGTGAATTCTTCTCTAAGAGTGTTGGAGTGGGAATGAATTGAGAGATTTCTTCTTCCTACATTTCCTAAGAGAGGATATAAAGGATTTTCTTTGAGAAAGAGTTTCAAATAAGTGCTGTTTGTTTATTATTATTGTATGAACTTTCTTTTATATATGAAATTTGTGTTTTGTTGTATCTTTATCATGAAGTCTGAGTAGTTTTCTTTATCTTTCTCACTACTCTAAGATATGGTGAAATGAAGAGATAATTTGGATGTGCCAATGTTAAAATATAAAATAAATTGTGATGGTTTTTCAACTCCGTTCTTAATTTACTTTTTGATCTGGCCAATGAAACATATGATCCGGGAAAAGGAGTATGAGTTCTGTAACAGAGTGAGAATCACATTTAATTTCATGAAGGAGTATTTTGTTCATGGAACTAAGTGCAAATAAATAGGAGAATATACATTGTTGGGTGTAGAATTGGAGATTTTAGGGTGACAAACTAAAATCCTAAATTCGATCTTAGTGTTTAAGAACTAAAGTGAGAGTTAGCTTTCGGGGGAAGGGAAGTGAGAGCTCTGGAGTGAGAGACATTATCCTCCTAGACTAGCTATGAATTTGGGGACTAAACCTGAGATTAGCCAATGATTTTCTATAACAATGAATCATGGCAGAGAATCAAAATTGCTCCTATTTGACACAATACATATTTAAACGATTTATTTAATCTCATTTTACCAAAAACTCATTGTAGTAGGAAAGATGCTTTTTCGTATTAAAAAACTTCATCACATAAACATAGTTTAGTAGTTACTATTTTAAACTTTGCATTGAAATTTTGTTAGTTGTTAATAGTTTAGTTTTGATAGTACCTCAAACATTCAAAATTAATTACAGTAATTTTGTTTTATTTATGTGAATTTCCTAGTTAATTTAACATTTCAAATTTAAAACTTGCTCGTGTTGGGGCTTAGATAGAAAGTCTTATATTACTTGATAACGATACGTATACTTATGTAGAATCTCAACATTAAGTGTTTAACGTTATTATTCATAAAATATCACATCAAGTTTTTGGCATTGTTGTAAGGTGTCAGCTTTTTTTTTTTGAAATAAGATTTTAAAATTTAAATTTAATATAATATATAATATAATTTTAATTTTTTGAAAATGGTATTTTTTTATTTTAGAAAATAATCAGACTGGATAGACCTCATATATCTAATAGTTTAAATAGGTGAGCGCGATACCATAAATGATATATCATCTCGAGGGATGATCGTATCACTTATTAGTATGCTTAACTATCTAAACTTAAAAGTTTATGAATCTATTTTGGTCTGCAAATTTATAGCCGATAAATTCCTCTATCTAATACACATATTAAACAAGGTTTATATTAATCTGGGTTCTTAATTCTCTATAGAGGCAAACCCTTATAGTTAATTAAATCATAGACAACCGAAGTCGCCTAAGAAGACTCTCGATTAAGATCATGGTTTCATCTTCAAGAATTCAACGATCTGGTTTTCACGATTGTTCATAGAAAAAGTCAAATGAGATAGGTTCAAATAGGAACAGTTATTTTCAGAATCCAAAGAAGCGAAAAGTAGAAGATTTCAAAGATACTGAAAAATATTTAGCGACATCTCAAACTAACCTATGATTTGACTTTACGTCTTTGAAAGAGAAATTATTTGATATTTTAGTCCTGCAAGTTATTTAGATATTTGGGACTTGTGTCTGAATATCCTATGCAAATAGCACAAGAAAATAGGAGGATTTATGTCATGCGAGATGGCAACCTCGGAAGCCTAAAAATTTTAAGACTTATATCGTACGATATGAAATCGTTGAAATTCCTAAAAGATAATGTAAGGATTTACGTTATACTAGACGAACAACCTCAACATCCTATAAGTATGTTATTTAAATTTATCGAAACTCGATTGAAGTTCCTTTTTCCACCATCTGTCGTAGTACCGATTGCTGCCCAGAGATGAATCACTAATCGACAACGTCCTCGTTGCGTACCAAGAAAAAGGGATAAAGAAAAGAGAAAAAACCCTGCCTCGAACTGCCTATGCAAGGGGGTTATACAAACATGCTAGGAGAATTATATTTAAGACTTTAAATATAGATAAAGGTCCAAAGTACAATGTAGTGCAGGAAAAAGAACAACTTTGTAGTAAACTACTGTAACAGGAAAGGACTTAAAGAAAACTATGAAAGTAAAGCAATATAAATAAAGGAAAGACTGTGCAATAAAAAAAATACAGTAAAGGAACAAAAATGAAACAACTAAAAGTACCTGATTAATTCTTGCGATGCTACAAAACATATTACAATTGCATTATAAAAAGGGGTTAGATAAACATTTGTAGACTTTAAAAGAAAGGCTAAGTGATAAGCATAAGAAAATTTAAATGGAATATTAGCTTTTAGTTTGGGGTTGGGCTCAGACTAGACCTCTTTTTCTCTTTTATCTCGATCCCACAGGTAACTAATATATCAAAGTCAACCAATCATTATCAACTAGAGGTCACCAATGAATCACCCCTATAATCAGACAACCCTAGACTCTATCGTTTAAAAGGTGTGTGAACCCAAACGGTATCTCGAATTATTTTGTTAAAGGTGTAATATATTCATGTGAAATAGTATCTGAACTTATCAAGATGTAGTGAACCTATGTGTGATATTAGGATGAGTGATGTCTAGTATCTGAACTTATCGGGGTGTGGTGTGTAGTATCTAGACTCTCATAAGAAATATAATATCTATTCTTGTGGTATCTGTTATGTGGAATGTCTACTGTGTAATATGTGATGCGTTACAAATGTAGCATCTGTCATGTGGGGTGTAATGTGTATCGGGGTACTTGTCACGTGGAGTGTGATGTGTAGTATCTATTGTGATATTATGGTATTTATTGTGTAGTGTACGAAATGAGTATATGTTCCTTTTACAAGTGTAATATCTGTGTAATTGTGTATTTGTTCTTTCACGAGTATAGTATCTGTGTAGAAATCTCTAGTATCGGTTCTTTTCTAATTACTAATTCTCAAACATTTTGAAAAAGGTTAAAGCTACCGACAACTTAAGGGGTGAAAGGCCATCTCACTAATTGAATATTGATTTTATATTTTCAGCTATAAGAAGAGCTGATCATTGGTTCTTTGCTTCATTGCCTAATGCCTCTCATCTCGAACTTATAGGCCACTTTAATATTTCATATTTTTATCTAATAATTTTCTCTTTGAATGTTTTGTATAATGAAATCAAAGGGAATGAACTTCTATAAAGGTCCATGTATATAATTGTTTCATACCACATTTCAGAAATCATATATCTCACTATATCATAACTTCCCAATTCCAGGTATGCTAGAAAATGCCTTGAAGATAATTCCAAGTGACTCAATTTAGAAATTCATATTACTGGTCAAGAAATCATCAAAACAAGATACTTTCAGCCACATTTTTATAGATTATGGACCGCAAATGATAAAGAGTATTTAATGATCTTAGTATTTGAGCAGAATTTACAGTAAGATTCAAATATAAAAAATATTTCAAATTTTGATAGCCTCAGACATCCTTTCTTCTTCTTTTTTTAATATGGAGAGTGTATAAGCAACAAATGAATGCTTCTTGATGCCTTAAAAAAAGTGAATATTCTAGCTAAAAATATTTACAAAGTAAGCATATAGAAAATTTGAAGAAAGTTTGCACGCTTACCACCTTACTCCCCTGTATTTGCATAACAAAAAAGAAAAAATTAAAGTTCTATAAAACAAAGCTAAAGGAAATTTGTATACACACCATGCAATTCTTAACTATTAAAAAAGGAACAACCAAAATTAAAACAACAAAAATTTTTCTATACAAAAAAAAAAACACAAAAACAAAAACAGAGAAAACAAAACACAAACAAGAAAAAAAAAATGGGGGTGAGAGATATAAAAATACGCGAAAAGGGGGGGAAAAAAATAAAAACAAGAGAAAAGCCCCCGAAAAAAAAAAAAAAAACATGTGAACTGCCATGCAGAAGGATTTCCAAAGAATTTTGGCATCAACCAAATTTTCATCACCCACTACCCAAAACATCATGCAGATTCCAATGTGCATTCAAATCGGGGCAGCAATAAGGAGAGTAAAACCGAGCCACTAAAAATGGTAAGAATTAAAATCTAGCCTTCAAAATCTAATTTCTAAGAGCCCCAAAATCAAATAGAAGCCACTTGAATATGTCTCGAGTAGGAGAACCAACAGAGAAGCATAAAGTAAAGCCCCCAACCCTTTCTTACAACTTAAAGATCAAATTGATTCAACAAGGAAACCGCAGCCAATAGAGCTAAACAGCTCAAAAATCCTTTGTATAAAGCCTGTGCAGTAGAGAAAACCACTAGCAAACGAATCCAGAAAATGACCAAAGATCAAGCCATAACCAAACCAGAACCGAGCCCAACAAGGAGTAAGAGTATAATATAATTTTCACAAAACTGAGCTGAATTTTAAGCCAAACCGAACCCAACATAGAGTTAAATCGAGCCCAGCAAATGACCAAAAAAACGAGCCACCACTAAGCCAAAACTGAGCCACCAAGTAGCTACCTAAATCATTAACATTTTCAATATTTAAGTTTGAATAAAGGGAGCAGCAGGAAGCAGAACAGAGCCCAGCATAAGAGCTAAACCGAACTACCAAGAAGAAGCAAAACTAAGACCCAAGTTCATATTCCAAAACACCAAAATACTTCAATGGCTTATACTTGAGTAAAGGGACAGTAGGAAGCTTGAAACCAACTCCCAAAATTAAATGAATCCACAGATCTTCATTTCGAAACAGAGAATAATCGAGAAGCATAAAACAAAGCCTCCAAAATTAAGCAAAACCAAATGTCCAACTAAGGAGCTTGAAACAGACTCCCATATGAATCAAATAAATTCAAGGATCTCCATGTTAAAGCAATGCAAAGAGAAAACATAGTCAAAAGAGCTCAATATTTTCTGAGATCTCAATATATCTTTCCAACAGAGAGAAATTGTAGCCCAAAGGCTAAACAACCTATAAATTCTTAAAATTCATGCATCAAGGAGAGTTGTAATCTAAAAAAAAAATTGAATACATGTTCTCGAATAAGGTAATAGGAATCAAAACCAAGTCACCAAAACCCACTTCTCAAAGCATTAAAAAAAACTCTAAGCATGCATTCGAATAGGGGCAGCATGATGAGCAAAAAGAATTGACTACCAAAATAAATCCCAAATGCTGTTATAAGCTCAATCTGAGGCAAACCTACCGAATTACCATTCAACATGAAGAAACAAAGATAGCCATAGATGAGATATTTGTAAGTGAGCCTTATTTCTTGATCAATGTATTAATCAAATTAACATATTAATTTCAATTGAACTATCAATCCTATAATCCAAAAAAGGATATCACATGGGTAGACAATCCAGAAACTGACTCAAAATTCCAAGCAACTCCATGGTGTTAAAGAGGATAACTACTCCAAATCATCAAGTATAATTGACAGAAGAAAAAAGGTTGAAATATCTATCTATTTCATTAATTTACATAGTCAGATTATAGGAGTAAATGGAATCTGACCTCAACTTCCTGCTAACTCAAGAAAGAGAAGAAAAAAAAACCCCAAAATAGAAACTTTCAATAGAGAGTGAGCTCTCAAACTATGTCTCCTTAAAATCTCCAGAAAAAAAAAAATCAGCACCCAAAATCCTTCCCCCAAAGGGGTATTTATAGCAATCGAGAGGGCTGGGGCTCACCGACGGTGAGAAAAAAAAGGAGGTGATGAGAAACACCTCAAAGGGCAGAGAAAACGTCCAAACTCAAGAATGATAAGGTTTCCAGACTCGTTTAGGCAGGAAAATCTGTTACAAGAAAGTGACCGGTAGTTATGACCGCAGGAGAATGTAAGCCGCCACCGGGGAGGAATACGGTGACCGGAGAAACCAGAAATAGGGCCATCGTTTGGCAGAAAAGAACAAAGGGCTAGGGCACATTTCAGTCCCAAAAAGAGATGAGAGCACTTGTGAGAAAGGATTAGAATGTAGATTTATAAAATATATTTTATATAAAAGAATACTTTATCAAATAATTTTTTTTCTATTAAAGATAATGTTAAAAAAAATATTAAATTTTGTGTGATTTACTCGTGCATGGTGCCCTAACAAAATGAGTGTCCTCTCTAGCTAAAATTAACATTCCAGACGCAACGGCGTGATCCGTTTCATCATCCGGACAAATTCATCGACGACCGCATCAAATTAACTTCGTTTCGTGCGTGATGCGATAAATGAAATTATTTTAACCTGATCGGAGTCGTTCAACAAATATATCATTGACCGATCCTCACATAAGTGACGACCAAAGTCGAACACATCGCTCGCAGTGGCAAGTCAAACATCACACGTACCATGGTGTTCACTTATGGCTTTTAAATCCCTATGAGAACTCAACAAGAGTTTCAACATCTTCAGCTATAATCAACTCAACTGTACGTCGAGGATTAGAAATGGTCAATATGAAACTGCAAGAAGTGAAGAAATGGTCTGAATTTTAGGTCATGTAGATTCCAGTCTAGTCCTCTAAGAGAGTCAAAATATAAATCCTAAGGCTAGATTCTAGGGTATCTAAGGAAGGGAAAAGAAGACCTCAAAATGAGGTCTATAAATGGACCACCAATAGGTGTGGTGTGTTGTCCGAACACGCCATGCCTGTTGGCATTGACCGAAATGATCAACCCAATCCCACAAGAATTTCCAAGTAACCATACTTGAGACAAATCGAATGTCAAAATTGAATTGAGGTGAAGTAGGATTTTTGCTTGGAACTGTGATTTATATTTTGAAATTGTTGTCGTGGATTTGAATTTTCAAACGACTTTTGAAATATTTGTTAAAGGAATATTCAAAATTTGACAATAAGATCAAAGAATGTGTGGAGGAAGAAATTGAATCAAACATTATCCCCAAAGATGTAGAGAAAATAAGTGAAATAGGAAGACTATATAACCTCGGAATACTGTTGGGGAAGTTACATTCGAGCTGAAACTAGTCGAACAAATGGCGACCATTAAGGACATTAGGCCAATGAAGACTGTACCAGTTCGGGCTATCGCTAAGGATATTACGTCTGAAAATGATCTAATCAAAGAATGACAACCGTTAAGGAGATTACGCCAATAAAGACTGTACCAGTTCGGGCTACCACTGGGGATATTACGTCCAAACTATATCTAGTGAAAGAATGGCAACCGTTAGGGAGATTACGCCAATAAAGACTATACCAGTTTGGGCTACCGCTGGAGATATTACGTCCGAACTAGATCTAGTCAAAGAATGACAACCGTTAAGGAGATTACGCCAAATTTTAAATAATGACTGTACCAGCTCGGGCTACCTCTAGGGATATTATGTCCGAACTTGATCTAGTTAAAGAATGGCAACCGTTAAGGAGATTATGTCAATAAAGACTGTACTAGTTCGAGCTATCACTAGAGATACTACGTCCGAAATAGATTTAGTTGAAGAATGGCAACCGTTAAAGAGATTACGCCAAATTTCAAAGAAAGAATATATTGGTTCAGGCTACTGCTAGGGATATTATGTTCGAACTAGATTTAGTCAAAGTATGACAACCATTAAGAAGATTACACCAATATTTCAAGGAATCAGAAATGTGAGATATCATGCAAAATTGTGTAATAAATTTTTATTTTCTCCAGGATCAAGTTTTTGTTACTGTTGCAAAGTAACAAAAGATAAGTGAAAACTATAATCAAATACATTGTTATACTGTTGCATATAAACAGTTGGGATCAAGTTTTTGACGTCGTTGTCAGGGAGATTGATTGAAAGCAAGCTTTTATTTTAGAAAGTCTTATTTAAACTTTAAAAGTTATTGTAGGAATATCTTATTATAGTATTTTATTTTTGTGTGTGTGTTTTATTTTATTTTAGTGTAAGCGTAGTTCAGGTTCCAAAGGTTTATTGCCCTATGATTCTGAATTAGAGAGAATTGTTAAGAAAATCAGAAAAGCAAAAAAATTAAAAGTTTTGAAAAATATAAAAAAATTAACAAAACGACAAACCAAAATGATCAAAATGTTGAAATTCATAAAGAATTTAGACCTTTATGAGATTATTCCAACCCTACGGTAGATGAACTTCATTGTAGTATTCAAAAATCTATTGTAGTTGGTAATTCAATTAAATTTAAATCTCTTATTATCCAAATGGTATCAAATAATCAGTTTGGGGGATCACCAACTAATGATCCAACTTACATCTTGCTATTTTTTTTAGAATTGTGCACTATATTTAAATGTGATGGTGTATTAGATGATGTCATAACACTTAGGTTATTTCCTTTCTCATTGAAAGATAAAACTAAGATGTGGTTGAATTCGATAGCACCTGGATTGTTGACCTCAATTTTAGTGAGGTTTAGTTTCTTCTTAGGATTTAGGATCTAGCCTTAGAATTCTCCCTTCGACTATCTTAGAGTCTTAGAAATGGGACTCATCTCATTTTAGAAATTCAAACTTCTTCTATACTCTTTTGAAGTTCTGCATGTGGTTCTTGACATCTAGCCCGTAGAAGGTTGAAACTAACATGAGGGAACTCAAAAGGAGTCCCTATAGGAACTTTAAGCCCTACGAATGCCTTATGCACAATTTGCATCTTCGCACGCACAGACTTCGCGATTCAACCAGTCGCGCACATAAACATCAAAACTCACGTCGCTCGCACTTTTATATGTTTCATAAATAATCAAAATTAAAATTAATTTTCAGAACGATTGATCTCAAGAAGAGTTTTGATGAAAATTGAATTTGACACATTTTTTACGTGGTCGTTGACGATGTTGTCTGGACGACCCTGGATAACAAAATGGACTGGATTGGTGCATTCAAAACGTTGAATTCACCTAGGAAGGACACCAATTTTGTTATAGTTTCGTGCACGAGAAGAAAGCACACAAATCGAGGGATTGTCAATATTAATTAAAAAAAAGAATTCTTTTTTCCTAAATGTTCAAGTCCCTAACTTAACTCATGCCCCGTCCGCCCCAACTCCCATTCGCGACCCAAGCCAAATCCAACCGAACTCCTCGTCACACCCTCTCCTGATATAGAGTTGACTCTTGTGCCCAACAATTCTTGCCTGAACTCCTCCTTCCCAGGGTTCTCATCTGCTTAACTCTACGCTTCCTTGCCTGAGGACCTTGTTCCGAAGCCGACACCTGCTCCATTTTCCCCTTGATAGGCTGCGGGCTTCCTAATCAGGTAAGGGTTGACCCTGGCAAGCCTGTTCCCTGAAGCACTTAATTGGCAATCCCATCTTCATCCTGATGCTTCTCTCGCTGCCACCCTGCCCGCCGCTTGGTCGTTTGCTCTTTGTTTGCCTAACATCCGATAAGTAGAGGCCATTTCTTCTCCTCCCTTTCAGGTATAGAAGGCCTTCATTGAAGGATGTTGGGGGTTGTTGCATCTTTGGTTGGTTGTGTGTATTCACTGCTGCATTCTTGAAGCTTTTGGGTTAGGAGTCTTGTGCTTTTGCATCAAGGTAAGGTTCTTCTCCTTCCTCCAGTTATTTAAGCCGCAAAGATTTCTTTCCTTTCTCTCGGATCAAACCACAAGTAACTTCAATCGAGTAAACCTAAACATGTTGTATCTTTGGCTTGAATCATGCATGTTACTTTTAATTTTCTATTTTAGTTGGATATGAGTTCAAATTTGTTAAAATTGTTACTTTCTTTGGGCTATCTTTGTGGCATATGAGGGATGTCACACTTTTTTTTTAATTACAAATGGTTAGTTGAGATATTACACTAGAATTTTTGAATCAAAATTTTCTCTTCATTTATGGATTTACAAGAAACCTTTGATCAAAACTATGTGTTCTCTTTCTCGTCTAGCCGAATTTTATTTGGATAGTATTTTATTTGTCTTTCTTGAGAAAGAAACGAGATTCACGATTATGCTAGAGAGAATGTTGAAGGGAGAGCTTCTTGACTTCCTTTGAGAACCCTCATCTATGACAAATTTGTAAGACCTTCACCTTTGTGTTTTAATATTGAAATATATATGTATATATACCAGAGATCTCTTATGAATTTACACATGTGATAAAAAATTGTAAAGGGTTGTATATATACCAATCAAATGCCTATGAAAACTCCATATGTTATTTAATACAAATGTTTAGATGCTATGGTTATTTATATACATAGCTTCTCATTTTATCAAATATATGTGCATAAAATTTAAATCTTGTTACTTTTACAAAATCTAATCTTTAAAATGAAGTGTTTAGCTTCAGGTTTGTTTTGAATCCAATTTGTTCAAGTATGTAAACACTATTCCAGCATGCGTATACAAATTTTTTTTTAATTGGCTTACATGTTCAAAACACTTGAATCCAATTGCATGTGTAGATTTTCAGATACATGTGTAGATTTTCAAATCCCCTGACTTCCCTGAGTCAAGAGGTGACCAATGCTTGGCTGGCCAACCACCTTGGTGGCTGGAAAATGGCCAAAACCATGGCCAAGATAAGAGATTTTCACCCAACTCAATCCCACAGGCCAAATCAGCCCAGCTGCTCATTGGAGCTTCTCTGCCCTCCACATAAGCAACCAAATGCACCCCTCAATTGGCCCTCGAAGCAAGCCTAGGCCATTTTATTTAAACTCCCCCTCCATGGACAAAAAGAGAGAGCTTGAATTTTCTTGGGGAGACTCTGTAAAATTTCTTGTAGAGCTTCATGGGGACCTCTTGAGCTTAACAAAACCTTCCCTAGCCACTCAAAGCCATTGCTCGAGGTCAACTTTGAAGCTCAATTTCAAGGCTGAAACAAGATATCCTCCAAACCTCCACCAAATCCAAATTAATTTCACCTACACCATCCCAACATCAAGAGAGGAAGATCCCC
>NEWO01000834.1:188137-240783 GCA_003013225.1 Phalaenopsis aphrodite
AAAATGATGAAAGAAGAATTCTTGACTGTGTATTCAATCTGTGAGACAAAGGTTGAGCTGGTCTACTAATGAAGAGAACTTACTCAGAACCACAAAAATGGATGCACAGAAAAGGCAGGATAACCATCCAATGTGGTTGCAGCTATAATTTCACTGAAGATAGGCACGATAACCCCCCATATATCCTTAAATATGGTGAGGAGGATCCTATGCCTTCTGAGATAAAGAGAATGATCAAGAGGATGGTCAGATGGAGAACAATACCAGCCAATTATGTTCCCAACAGTTGTATAATCAACATATATGATGAAGGAGATTGTATAATCACTCTCTACACAAAATGTTACAAATTTTCTTCATCGATTTCAAACTTCACATGTCACATATTTATGAGTTCAACATCATAAATTATTTGCACTATTTTCATGTTGTTCTTGGGGTTAGCACCGAGATTCAAATGTTTCTAATCAGCTCTTGGGTTGGATGTGAGTCATCAAGCTTTCTTTCCCAATATGATCTTTCCGCTGCCTATTGGGTTGGAAGTGAGTAATCGAGCTTTCCTCCCCAAAGTAGTGATATGTTTCCAATCATCTCTTGAGTTGGATGAGAGTAATCAAGCTTTCCTTCTTCATTTGATCTTTCCACTACCTCTTGGGCTATATGTGAGTCATCGAGCTTTCCTCCCCAATGTATCGAAATAATTTTTTGATCACCGTTTAGTTGGACGTGAGTCCCGGCGCTTTCCTCCCCAATGTAGTGAAATACTTTTTCGATCAGCTCTTGAGTTGGATGTGAGTCATCGAGCTCTCATTCTCAATCTGATATTTTCACTCCCTCTTGGGTTGGACGTCAGTTATCGAGCTTTTCTCCCCAATGTAGTGAAATACTTTTCCGTTTAGCTCTTGAGTTGGATGTGAGTCATCAAGCCTTCCTTTTCAATCTGATTTTTCCACTATTTCTTGGGTTGGATGTGAGGCATTGAGCTTTCCTCCTCAATGTAGTGAAAAACTTTTCTGAGCAGCTCTTGAGTTGGATGTGAGTCATCAAGCTTTCCTTCTCAATCAGATCTTTCCACTACCTCTATGATTGGATGTGAGTCATCAAGCTTTCCTCCCAAAAGTAGTGATATGTTTCAAATTGGCTCTTGAGTTGGAAGTGAGTCATCGATCTTTCCTTCTCAATCTAGTTTTTTCTGCTACCTCTTGTGTTGGATGTGAGTCATCGAGCTTTCCTCACCATAGTAGTGATATGTTTTCAATTAGCTCTTGAGTTGGATGTGAGTCATCAAGCTTTCCTTCTCAATCTAATATTTTTTCCACCTATTAGGTTGGATGTGAGTCATCGAGCTTTTCTGCCTAATGTCACACAATTTATTCAAGATTGGTTTAAGAACACCTTAAATGGAGTAAGGCAACATATTCTCATTCTTCGAGATCGGTTAAGGCCACCTTAAATGGAGTAAGGCATCTGATTCTCTACACAAATCTTTGGACATAGGTAAGAGTCCACCTTAAATGGAGTAAGGCATCCTATTCTCATCTTTTTAGATTCGTATGAGACCACCTTAATTGGAGCAAGGTATCNGATTCTCTTCGTAACTCTTTAAAGTAGATTTAAGACCACCTTAAGTGAAATAAGGGATTTGGTTCTCTACCCAAATCTTTGAGATAGGTTTAAGACCACCTTAAATGGAGTAAGGCATCCTATTCTCATCTTTCAAGATCGATATGAAACCATGTTAAATGGAGTAAGGCATCTGATTCTCTACATAAATCTTTGGAGATAGGTTTAAGGTCACCTTAAGTGGATTAAGGCATCTGATTCTTTACACAAATCTTTGGAGATTGGTCTAAGACTATCTTAACAGGATTTAGGTATCTGTTTCTCTACCCCAACCTTTAAGATAGGTTTAAGACCACCTTAAATGGAGTAAGGCATCCTATTCTCATTTTCGAGACCGGTTTAAGACCACATTAAGTACGACATCTGATTCTCTACACAAATCTTAAAGATAGGTTTAAGACTACCTTAAATGGACTAAGACATCATATTCTCATCCTTCGATGTCAATCAAAAGCCACCTTAAATGGAGTAAGGCATCCAATTCTCTTCTCAAATCTTTGAGATAGGTTTAAGACCACTTTAAATAGAGTAAGCCATCCTATTCTCATCTTACAAGATCATTTTAAGACACCTTAAATGGAGTAAGGCATCCGAAGCTCTACACAAATCCTTGGAGATAGGTATAAGGCCTCCTTAAATTGAGAAAGGCATCATATCTCATCCTTCAAGAGAGGTTTAAGGCCACCTTAAATGGAGTGAGGCATCTGATTCTCATCCCAAATCTTCGAGATAGGTTTAGAACCACCTTAAATGGTGTACGATATCATATTCTCATCTTTTGAGATCAATTTTAAGACCACCTTAAGTGGAGTAAGGTATTTGATTCCCTTTCTAGGGTTAATACCTAAATTTCAATTCCCATCTCGGGCCGGTACTTAATTTCTAATTCCCCCATTTTTGAGGTTGGTAGTTAAATTCTGATCATCTTTTTGGGATTAGTATCAAAACTCTGGTTCTCATTCTCCCAAACTATTGCAATCAAAATCTAAGTTTTCTAACAATCAAAATTGAGATTGAATCTCCATTGTGACTATCATGATGATTTTCGGAATTCCTTTCCTTCTAATCTACTATAAGAGTTTAGAATATTCAATTTTGATCGCGTGTTCACTTGCCAATTCCCCAGTGAAAACAAAAGTCACTCAGTTGTACACTTCGTTCTAAGTTTGTTGACTTAGAAGCCTATCTTGGTCTTATTGAAATCATCGGTCAATGCCAATATGCATAGTGTGATCACCCGGCGCACCCCACCTTTTGGGGGTCCATTTGCTGACCTCACTTTTGATTGAGGTCTAGTTTTTCTTCTTTAGTAGCCTAAGGTCTAGCCATACGGCTTTCCTATTGATTATTCCTAGAGGACTAGAAAGGAACCCTCACCATTAGAAATTACAAACTCTTCTCTGCTCAATTTGAAGTTCCACATATTGGTCCTAACCTCTTACACATAGTAGGTGGGGTCAATATGGGAGAGCTCAAGATGAGTCCCCATAGGACTAGTTGGCCTTAGGACAACCCTTTGGTGGTTTGGTCTTGGTAGCTCTCACTCACACACTTGCACATTTTAGTTCCACTCACTACCTTAAGCCTAGGTCTGCTTAGTTTTCGCGCCTTACCCCTTTGGGAGACTCATGTAGATGGTCCCCAAGACCCACTAGCCCTAGGCTGGGGTCTAGATAAGACCAGTGTATGGAGGACTCAAAGTAGAGGATTTCATTGGTCCATGGCTCAAGTATGGTGATTGAAATCCCAATTTCACCAAAATACCAAATCTAGCCTTTTGACCCCAAATCTACCAAAATCACCAAACTACACTAAAAACTCCAAAATTCCTAAAATTGCCCAAAATACCAAAATTTATCCAAAAATCATGTCAAACCATTTCAAACTACCCAAATTACCCAAAACATCCCAAAATTTTCAAAATTACCAAAATGCCCCTCATTTGGCCAAAATTACCAAAACACCCTTAGTGATCTAAATTGTCCCAAAACCTCCAAAATAACTTCAAATGTCTCCAAAATTATTTTGAACCACTTCATTGAGCTCAATTTGATCAATTTGACAAATTTCAACTAAAAGCCCCAAATTGCCTTTAAAAGCCCAATTACCCCAAATCACCCAATGTCCATGAATTTGATCCCAATTTCTCCCAATTTTAATTCCAATCTCAAATTAATCATATACAAGCTTCATTTAAACCAAATCCAGGTCCAATTGACCCACATTAGAATCCAATTTCAGCTGAAATTAAAAAGCCCCAATTTGACCCAAAGTCAAAATCTCATATAATTGAACCCCAAATCTATCCAATTACCCCAATTTTGCATCATGAACCATTAAAAAAAAAATTTTCATATCAAATTAAACCTTCAACTGGCATTTTTCAAGCCTCAATTTCACTCAAGTTCAACTTGGATGAAAACCCCCAATTTAGCCCCAAATTAACCATGTCCCCAAATTCAACCAAAATTGAACCCCATAACCTCAAAATTTCCACTCAATTTCTATCTAAAACTCTTTATAACAATCTTGAGGACCAATTTGGATCATCAATTCAGCCTTAGCCAAACTCTAGCCCAACTCAAACCAAATTCTAACCCAACTACCCCAAAATTGACTAAGTGTCCAAATTTTTCCAAATTGAACCTCCAAATCGATTCAAAATCACTCTAAATCTTTTCTAAAATCTTTGAGACAACCATATACACGAATTTTCTCAATCAATTGAGTCTAATTTCAAGGCTATCCCAAGCCAAATGCAACTTCAAACCAATTTGACTCAAATTGAACCCATGCACCAAAGTTGACCAAGCCAAGCCAAATTGACCAAAACAAAGCCTCTACACCCACCTTCTAGACCCTAGTGACCAGGCTAGATCCACCTAGCCTACCCTATTTGGGTTATGGACCAATGGTCCCTTGATTTAGTGGATTTCACCCCATATATGGCCTAGCTCAAAATATCCTTACCATCTTGCATTGCCATTAGTGTTTAAACATCATTAAGCACCCCGTGACCTCCCTGAGCTTAGAACTGACTGAAATTTGGCCAACCACCACCTCATCCACCAGAAATAGCCAACCCAAGGGAGCTCCAAATTGACAAAACCCAAAATTAAACCTCGTTGAGTTGGCTAAGTCCCATTGGCCATTAGAGCCTTTCTTCATTCCTCCTTAACAAGCTTTAGCATTCAGTTCCCAGCCCTAAGCTCCACCAGGAAAACATGGCTCTAAATTGAGCTCTCTACTTCCAAAGGGGAGAGTGCTTGAAACCTTGGAGAAAATCTGTCAAAATCTCACCCAATCCGCTCCAAATCTTCCTGAGTTCAACCCCTTGCTCTCAGCCACTCCACAGAGCCAATTTCTTCTCTTAAATTTGTCTCAAAAGCAGGAGAGATTTCTTCATAGCTCCACACTCCACCAAACTTAAATTAATTGTGCACACACCATCTCATGAGTGAGAGAAGCTGATTATGCACAAAAGCCTTATCATAGAGAGCCTCTAGCATAGCCCTAGACCAACACTTGAAATCGGCCTTGGTCGAACTTATACCTAAACAATTCACCACAGCTCAGGACTTCATTTGGAGGTTCGTTGGACACATTCAAAGCTGCTACAACCATCTGATTGAGGCCTCGCCTCTCAAACAAAGGTATTGAGCTTCAACCCTAAAATGAACATAAATTGATTCTTCATATGTATTTACTATATTTCATACCGTATAAACCATATGGATGTCCTCGTATTGAGTAGATGAAGGTGTAGGAAAAAACACAAAGTGATTTGGTTGAGTCTAGCTTGAGATCTTAAGGTTTTAGTGTGGACAACTCACTTGTTAAGTCATTTGGGGACGATGAACGAATGTCGACCGATTGTCCGTTTGTTCCATGGACGGTTGAGATCACATCGGACAAGCAGATGGAGCAAAAACGTAGGCTGACGAGGCGGCTACGTGGTTGGCGACGTCGAATAGCGCGGCGAAGTCGAATAGCGGAGCGCCACATGGAGACTTCGGAGATGCTAAGGTTGATGTGGCACTTCGTGGATAAGTAGAAAAATATGGATTTATTTGATTTATTTAAGTACCAGAAATTTAAAAATCCAAATCTTTTCATAGAATAAATCATAAAAATAAATGAAAAATAACTTATTGCTCAGTGAACAGAGGAGAATTATGTGGACCAAAAATAAAAATTATTTGCTCAATCTTTGATTTTTAACTAATTAAATACTCTCTGTGGTATTTCAATTCATTATGGCTTAGCATTGCTCATCGTAGCTTGAAATTTTGAGGGTTTATTTCTCATAACAGAGGCTATGGTCTCTGATTTTTCCAAAGACAGAGGACATCTTTGCACTTCTAACCCAAATTTTTAAGCTAAGATGCCTATTTTGGTTTAAATTAATTATATAAATTAAAATACCATTTGAAAAAATAATGGAATGATGTTTAGTAGGATTCCTATTTTGAAAGAAACTTAGGAAAAATATCATGATAGTTTCAATAATTTTGTACATTTATGTATTTGTTTAAGTTTGTATATTTTGTACTAACTTATGCAAATTAAATAATAAAAAAAAATTAACAAAATCAATTTCATATTGTGTATAAAGTTCATGTTAATCGAATGTAAAAATTTGGAAATTATTTGATTAAGTTTAAGAACTAAAGTTGATTTTTTAAAAAATATTGTATTTTTGCACAAAAATAATTATATTAAATTAAATACACTTAGGAAAATTATGAAAAGTGGTTTTCTTAGTTCCTTGTGATTAGGAGCACATAAGAAAAATAAAAGTTATTTTTCATAAAACACTTGACTTTTGAGCTACATTTTAAATTTAAAATAATTAAAAATAATAAAAAAATTCCAAAAATACAAAAAATATTTCAAAATGTTCATAATGGTTCCCTAATCACTTGGAGCTCATTAAAATATTTTTCCAAACTTTTCTAAGTTAAAAATAAATTTTTGAAGGCCTTAAAATGAATTTTCCTTAATTTTTCTCATTAAAATAGTTGTAATAAAGGGTGTTAGTGTGCTTGGATTGATTGTACTTAGGAGTTTTAGTTCTTCTGAAAATGAAAGTTAAAATGATGTTAAATGTATCAAAATGATGTCAAATGACTAAATTTGGGTTCAGTGGCTTTAGGTTTGTTCAGTTAAAATGGGAAATACTAAAATTTCTTAAATCTGGACACTAGTGCCTAAATGCCAGTTCACTTAATGGAAGGGCGCCTAAGGGCCAAAACTGGCCTCTACGTGTTGAACCGGCTGAACCATGTTTTAAGCTCAAAACACCTCCGGTTCACCCCTTTCTTTCCACTTAAGGTCATCTTCTTCCTCTGGTTTTCACAAAATACACTCCTAGGGTCTAATTTATTTAGCATTTGACTTGGTTTTAGAGCTTAAAAACTCTGGATTTTTTTCCTTAGGTAAGATCTACATTTTGGCATTGAAATTTTGGTGTTTCACCAAGAATTTCTTCTACATTCAGAATATAAAAAAAAATTAAAATATTAGAAATTTTCAGAGAGAAATCCATGGCTGGAAGCTTCCTATGCTTTAAAAATACTTATAAGAGCCTTTAACATTTATATTTGAGTTTTATTTTGATTTTTACCAATTTTTTAGATGGCTCCTAAAACTAAGCGAGGAAAGGAGAGAGAATTTTTCAAGAATACAAAATTCGTAAGTTTGGAAGCACAAGATCGCTATAAGGAATTTCAATTGTTAAGGAAGTTTATTACAGAAAGGGGTTTTGTTAGCTTTGGTGGTGTAGTAGAAAATTTTATTATTGGCTGATAGTGGGAAGGAGTGCTACTTTATTGCTATAACAGTTATTTTAGGGGTACGGGAGTTTTATGAAAGTCTGCTTGAAGCACCAAATGAAGATGTATTTGTTCGAGGGAGGGGAGTTGAGTTCAATCCTGAGAGAGTAAATCTTCTATATGGTTTGTCGCCTACTTTGGATTGCTTCTATACTCGGTTTGAGCCATTTGAGCCAAAGCTAGATGAGGTTATTGCATTGCTTACTAATCGACATGGATCTTGGGAGATCAAGAACGAGCATTAGTTAATTCTTTCTACTTCTATGTTAAATGCTCCATCAAAGGCATGACATCACTTTATTTCAGCACGTCTCCTTCCTTTGAAACATTTAAGCAAAGTTTCATCAGAGAGAGCCATTTTGAATTACTGTATTCAGAAGATGAAACCCATTGATGTCGGTTCTCACATATTCCAGGCTATTTACACTTCTGTCAGAGCTAGTACATCTGCAGGTTTAAGTTCACTTCCCTTATCTTGACCATCTGCAAAGGACCTGGAGTAAAATATGAGACTTAGGAGGAGCAGCTAAAGCAACTAAAGCCTAATGGAAAGGCTTATGTTGATATTTGTGGGAGACTTCAAGGTAGAGCCTCTGATATTCCATCTACGTTTATCTCTACATCTTCTACTTCAAGTACAACTACTCCACCTACTAATGTTTGGGACGAGTTGCAGGAGGGATATTTGGAACACCAGTCAGATATGTTATTTATGTAGTGTCGGATGCAAGATATGGAAGTATAATGGGTTAATTTAGAATAATAAATGCAGTGGAAGAGTGATTATGATGCAACATATGATGAGGCCTTAACGAGATTTTTGAGGGGAGATCATTCTTTTGAGTTTCCTACATGCCCTTTATTTTCTCCATATGAGCACTGCAAGGAGATGGATGAGGAGTATGAGGTTGACGATGAGGAGGAGGAGGAGGATTAGGGAGCTTTACATTTTTGTTGCTTTTTTGACATTTTGACTTACTTTATTAAGTCACTTCATATGTACATTTTTGTTAAATTGATGAACTATACTTTCTATTTTATTACATTACTATGAAGTTTTTGCTCTTGTTTATTTAATATTGCTTGTGTTAGAGTAGTCTTTTACTTTGCAATTTTTGTGCTATAGATGTTTTGATTTTAGAGTTACCATTGCTCAGCACCTGTCTTTACTATGTGTACATGTACTGTTTTCACGTTTAAAACCTTTAAAATTTTCTTTCTCTTCATGCTTATTTTTCACTAAAATGTTTTAAATTGTTAGAAAAATTAATTTTTGGGGGGAGAAAATCTTTTTGAAACTAAGTTTTACTTTTTCTCAATAAACTATATTTTTTAAATTATTTTAAAATAACCCTGTACGTGGTGTTATCTTTAGAGAACTATATTTTTTATTCTATAAATGTAGTAGTATACTAAAGTAAATTTTTTTAGTAATTAGGGTAGTTTTAAAATTAAGATATTTACTACAAAAGTATAGGAATATGCTTTTACTTTTCAGAGTAGGAAAATAATATTTTTGAAACATCAAGAATCTTAGATTTACACTTTAAAAAAATTCGAAACTAAATCAAAAATCTTTTTAAAACTAATTCAAATTATCGAGTTAGGAAAGGTGAAAAGTTTTTAATATTAGAAAGATGATAGTAAAGTTTAAAATCATTAAAGACTATCTAGATATAGAAATCTCCAAATGAAAAGGAAAAAAAAAAGAGATTGAAAATAATCCTAAAAGAGAAAAAGAAAAATCAAAAGAAGAAGAAAGTAAAAAAAAAAATAAAATGTGGAGAAAAGCTTAAGGAGAGGCCTAACTTAAAAGTAGCTTCACCTGATTATCTTAAAGGAAGAAACGTATTTATACTTCTGAGCTTATTCTTAATTTTAAAATTATTAGTATCTTTTCTACTAGAGTTCTCATATATCTCTTTTCTCTTAATTTTTTTAGGATTCCTACATCTAACAAATTGCAATTATTTTTAAATGAATAAAAAATCAAAATTCTTAATTTTATTACTGGATATTCTTACACTTTTCTTATAAACTGAGTTTTTAAAAAATTTTCTAAAAAGTTTCTCTATCACATTTATGGGGCAAAGCTATAAGAATATTTAAGTGAAACCCACTACCATAAGTTATAATAATTTGTTTGTATTGTAAAAGGGTTACTTATGGACAAGTAAAGATTAAGTTTGGGGGAATTGACATTCTTTAAAATCAAATATTTTTATATGTATATTTTATACTCTTATTTAAGGATATTGCGCTTTAATAAACAATATTTTGTGTATTGTTGGCTGCAGTTGATAAAAATAGTTTTTAAGAGCAAAATGCAGTAGAAATGGACCAAAATGGAGCAAAAAAGGTCAAAAGGAGCAAAATTTGACCTAGCTCGTAGGAGCCAGGATAGGCATTAGGATCTGGTGCTTAGTCATTAAGAGTTCTCGATGGCTTAAGCCATGGCACCATAGTTGGCCGCCTAGGCACAAAAACGATTTGGCTTTTATCTAATAAATTTGGACAAATTTTGAAGAGGGTTCCAAAGTGACTCTTAGAGTTTTTCAGAGCTTTATTTATAGAAAAGATCTCCACACGAAAAGGGAGTCATTTTTTGATAGGTTTGACCACTATTTGAAGAGGCGGCCACCATAGTGAGATAGTGGCGAGCCTTTGTGATTGTGAGTGTTTTAGACTCTTGTGTGAGTTTATTGGAGTCAAGGTCAGTGGTGGAACTTCAGAGGATTGCTTGGGGAAGTGTTTGAGATAATTATTTGTACTTATGTTAAGTTTTGTTCAGTGACATTTAGTTTTAATATAAATTTTGTTTTGTTATGTTATCCCTTAGAATTTTGAGCAGTTTTTTTTTCTTTTGCCTTGCAGTAAGAATTAAATCATGTGGAAGAGTTGATTTGTTAAGAATTTATTTTATTCCAAAATTGTGTTGGTATTTTCTCCAACTCATCATTTACTTTGCAAACTAGTCACTTGTAATGTTAAATTCCATTGCGAAACGAAAGACCTGGGAGGCCTATGAATTCACACAACTAGTGAATAACACATTAACCCTTAGGATGGGAGGACACTCAGTCTAAAAGGGAGTGCAAATAAATAAAGAGATAAGTTTTGATGGGCGTAGAAATGATAATTCTAGGCTGACATGCTAGAACCTTAAACAATTGGTCTAGAGTTGGAACTTGCGGCTTGGTTAGTCCTATAGATAGGGAAGAGTGGGTAATCTAGAAGTGGCACACAAAAACCTACCCAACATAACCATATCTATCAAAAATTTAACTTTAGATTAGCTAATGTTTTTTATGCACTTGGGAGAGGTTAAAAAGTAGGTATGCTCCTATTTATCACAAAACCATATTTTAAACTTCAAACATTTGATTTCTACACTGATTATGATCTCTTTGCAAGAAGAAAAACATTTCATATTTTTTGAACTATTTTACACAAAACTAGTTTAGAAAAATTGTATTTACTTTTAGCTTTAAATTAGAGTTAGCAAACATTAGTTTCTAACCCTTTACAAACACTTTGATATTTTTCTGCTACATATTTTGTTTGAAGTTTACATTGAAATTCTTTTAAGTTGAAATAGAAATTTTATCTTTTCGATACTGGTGTTTTTTAAAACAACTTTATATTACTTGAAACGATACATATACTTGAGTAGTACCCTTAGTGTGTAAAACATTATTCAATTCTAAATTTTATAATATATCTATTTTTCACACTAGCCGCTGAATATATTTTAGGTCAAGTTTTTTGTCATCTTCTGGAACTGAATTAATTACGTAATTGCGGGTCAAGTTAAAGACTCATTAACCATGTTGTTGAAATTCAGACAAACTAAGTGAAAAAAAAATGCGGAGGATGGGAAAAGCATGCCCCTTACCTCATATTTTTAGGAGTGCATGAAATTCAAAGGGAGTTCAATTGTTACATCACTAATTAATCGTACATACTGTTGAAATTTCACATTAAACTCTATTAATCTTATGGCAACATTACTTGCAAGAAATAATGTAATTCATGAAGTAAATTTATACAAAAAAAAATGTGTCAGCATAAATCTCGAGGCAGTCGAGCAGCTCATGACAGAATGACATGACAATGCTGGACACATCAGAAAGTTACCCGACAATCCAAAATAATCTATCTGTTGATGCCAGCCAAAAACCTTCTGAACCGACTCGACTCTACGAGACTTGCCTAAATCTTTTGAAGGCTTAAGTTTACTCAACCGGAAAGAATTCAAGAGTAACGATAGCCCAATGCATCCCGCAAGCTAATATCTTCGGACAGTTTCACCGATTAAATAGAAATTTGTATTCATCATCCTCAACATACAAATTAGCTTTATATATATATATATATATATATATATATATATAAATATATATATATATATATATATATATATATATATATATATATATATATATATATATATATATATATATATATATATATATATAATGTTAAAACTAATATATGTTAGAATACTTACTTTGTGCGAATGTTATGTATACAAAGATAAAAATATAAAAAACATAGGAGAGAAAAGTTTTTCTATAAATAAATTTAATAAGTGTGAACACACATTAGTTAACTCTTTCGAAACATTATCACTTTATACATTAATTACTATGAGAAATTAGAGGAAGCAATATTATATAATTTAGCTTGTCAAGGGTTGCCTTCTACGCTTAGATAAGGTCAAAGATAATTGCTGTTCCAAACATTTGTTCGTACTCTCGAATTCTTAAAGTTCCTCTTATATCGAAAGTCCTCTTCAAATAAACAGGAATAGGAGCAATTCTTAGGTTTTTAAAAGCGATGCTTCTTTTGATCATATTTTATTCTTTTACTATTAAAATGAATTAATGAAGACAAAATCTATGAGTCTCAAATTATATGAAATAATTTATTTTAGCTTAACTATATAGATCTTATACCATTTTAAAGTATGGAACACCAGGGGCCAAAATTAAGCTCAAAAGACTTAGAAAATGCCAACTCATCAAAAATTAAAAGGGTTCTGTTATTGGCTAGGAATTGTAATTTCTATTTTATAAAATTAAAAATTATTTTATTTTCTTATGTGGTGTATTATTTTTTCAATCTTTAATGCATCTTAACAATAAATGGCCATAGCTTAGCCAATTACAAATCTACAGAAGTAGATATATATTGCCATATTACGCCGAAGACTGGGGGATAAGCATGCTCAGGATTTATTTAATCTTCTTTTTTTTACCA
The DNA here is from genome assembly GCA_003013225.1 of Phalaenopsis aphrodite. Classification (NCBI taxonomy): domain Eukaryota; kingdom Viridiplantae; phylum Streptophyta; class Magnoliopsida; order Asparagales; family Orchidaceae; genus Phalaenopsis; species Phalaenopsis aphrodite. Next base: position 200,857 of record NEWO01000834.1, read on the forward strand.
AAATAAAAAACTTCCAGCTATTTATTTCATTTTCTTAAGATTTTCAACAGGTAAACAAGCCATTATTTTCACAATGAGAAATTTAGGAATTAGCTATGTAAATACATATTAATTGAGTAGTATGTATGTAAGTCTTCCCTTCCTTTAATTTTAGCTTTAAAGTATTTCAATTTCTACATCGTGTGTGACGCAGCTTTTTTATTTATTTATTTTATTTAACGAGACTGTTCCATCCATTCTATATATCGGAAGGAAAATGACGGAGAAACTATCCATGGCCAATTATAACAAAGGTTCTCATTTGTAAATATTATGTTGACATATTCTTAAAACTTAAAAAAGATTTATTGATGATGAAATTAGGAAAGAAGTGTGAGTTTAGGAAGGGACGGTAGTTTGACAAGCAACCGCTATTAAGTAAAGCTCGACTCCAGCATAGTATTGCCTCATCCGAAACTCTTCATTTTTCAATTGCCGAAATTTCAAAATCGTTTTCATTAGTAGTTTGAGAAGTTATTGATCATTAATTCTTTACTCGTGCCTAGCTAATTTAATATGTAACGCAAATAAGTTAAACTTATAATATTAATATTTTATATTATTAAAATTACAAATTTTAATAGAAGTTAGCATAGTTTAGTGTAAACATTTAAAGTTTTGATTAAAATGATTTAATCTATTTATTTTTTATTTAATATTTTTGATTCATACAGGATGATTCGTGGTGGTAGAGTTATTATTTAGCATCATAGCGTTGCATGAAAATCCAACATGCATAAGTAATTAAACTAATAGGTAAAGACACCATAAGTTTTTGTGTGGAAAACACAAAAGAAAGAAACATTAATAGGGTCTACCCCGGTTGAAATAATACACTTTGAAAAAGAAAGTACACACGCCCACTTTTCTTCAGAGTTCGAGAAGATGAAATTATAATGATGATGTATAATGATATTTCTTAAATAATAGCCATAACATGATGCAAAGATCGTAGTCAATTGTTATATAGGCTATAGTTCACTGTAAATGTTGTAGATGTTGGGTGTACGATAGCTTGTAGTAGAGGTCGAAATTGAAAGCAAAGGTAGTAGTTGACTATATAAGATGTAGATTGTTCCTAAAGGGCCGTCAGTTAGCCATAGAGGTTGTAGCAGGGAGAAACAAGAGTTGAGAACCACGTAAGTCATAGTTGGTGAAATAAGCTGTAGTGATAAGTTGTGATAATATATGTAGACTAAAAAGACCATAGTTGAGAGTTGCATGCGCTGTCAAAATGTTTTTAGGCCACATAGGCTGAAGTTAGAAGTTGCATGAGATGAGGACAATGAAGGCTATAGTGGTTGGTTGTAGGGAGAGAGTTTCAAATGTTCCGAAAAAGTCACAGTATCATGAGTACAAAGATTTTAAGCAATTATTATGGAGAGCGTTGTTACGTCATTCTTAAGAGGCATCGAAGTACTGTATGCAGGACACGTCATTGCACCATATTTGGGTTGTGTCATTGCACCATTTTCGAGCTGTGTTATTACACTCTATGTTGAGTGCACGCGAAACCAACTTCGAGGCATTGTTACACCATGTTCTGGGTACATTTTTATATCATCTTCTAAGTAGGTTGCTTCATATGATACTTCAATTGTTTGTAAAGTTGATCGTTAATCTACATAGTGCTTTATTGCTCGGCACAGTAAATCTTGACTCTGTAAGAGGCTTCATTGCAATGACTAAGGATGGTGGCCAGTGAGTGGTGGTCAACTGTGTTAGACGGCTGTAGGAGCGGGTGACATACATTATACATTTGGTGTGTAACAATGAACCACAACTCTTCCTCCAAGCTCCAACCTTCTTTTGCTTCAAGGCCAAAGACCCTCCCCGCCCCCTGACTCATTTTGTAGAGTCCAGAAAAGGCCTATTTTCATATAAGAAAGGAATCCTTACCACTTCCAATGAATGACCAAAAGAGATTCCCCTGATCGGAAGATGTTTGATTGACATTTAAATGCCTTAACAATATTAGTATTGAGTGATCTTAGATTTGTTAAATTTATTTTATTAAGATGCTCAATTTGACTATATGTTTGTTAGATCTCGAATCCATTCGACCTTCTAATTAAGCACTATAAGCTTCTAAAAATGGCTTAATGGCTAGATTTGAACTTGAATTTTTTCCAATTTTACCAATTTTAGTACTGTTGTGTTTTACTTATCAAATCAGTCAATTGGACCATATGTTTACAGAAATTGGAGTTATAGATGATTATTGTTTTAATTTTTAAATGTTCCTTGCTGACGTCATCATATAAAATACCAAAACATGGAATTTTTTTTTTGCTTGTGTCTATATACAATGTGAGTCTACCGTCTCATCCTAGACGGTACGGTTTGAATCTATTGGCCTTTACATTAAATAAGATTATTCATTTAATCAACGGTGATGGAGGGCATCTTGTAAATGCTGCCAGCAAGCCAAGCCTTCGGTTCGGGCAAATGCTTGTCAGCGTAACGGCGATGGCGGATAGAGATAGGTCGATTGGTCTATAGCCGGTTTGGCTGAGACTGCTAATCATTAGGGACCATAGAGCCTTCAGATGTGTAGTCAACTAGGTGGGATCCGAGTAGGTAAACTTAGGGGATTGAATTCCTAAAAATACATGATCCGTTTAGGATAATTCATGTGGATAACGATCTGTGAATGAGGTAGCCGCGGGAGAGCCCTCAATTTGGTCAAATCTAATAACTAAGGTGTGCATCCTAGATAAACAAAATTAAGACCAATTTTAGATATTTTTTTGATTTTTGTAGGCCATTTTGAGTCTATAAATAGGTCAAACAGTGAGAGGAAAAATGTGAAGTCTCCCAACTTGTTTGTACGATTAATTGTGCTCCCGAAGGAAAAATGGTGGACTTTCCCAATCTATTTGTACAATCAACAAATCTCTCATTTAGCATTGTTGCTGCCCACCTCAGAGTCTACTTATCTATTTTTCATATCAATGGAACTCTCTCAGTTCATTAACTAGAGTCTTCCAACCTATTTGTGTGATTAACGTAGCCCCTTTGCATTTTCCTTGCCAACCTCAGAGTCTCCCCACTTGTTTGTACGATCAACTGAGCTCCCAGAGGAAAAAATGTGGAGTTTTTCAGCTGAGCCTTCTAAAAGGGAATCTCTAGTATTCTAGTTGCCATGACACTTTTTGAAAGATATTTTTATCTTGATGTTACGATTTCCAAAGGAGATTTTTCAAGCGAATTTTACAATAATATATGGAGAATCCCATCCACCTATAAATCAATAGAAGAACCAAAATTTTGAAGAAGTGATGCCAAAAATTTTTGAAGATGAATTGGCTTTTTTTTAGGGCATAAGAGATTGAGTTTGGAAAGACTGTCCACCTCCTAGGCAAGCATAAGAAGGTGAATAACTCATCGAGAAGAATTTAGAGACTTTGCAAGTTGTTAAAGTGAGTGTGTTGGTTCATAAAAAAGAGAACATGATGATGAGGATGTTGTAGTGGTTTGATGTCCTTATTTATAACATCATGTTGAAGCTTTTTTATTAGTATGGTTCATCATAACATTTAAATTGCGCATTTTGTCATTGTGCATGGCCATGGTGTGTGTATCCACATCTTTCTTTTGCTTCACATTGAATGAATTTTGACATCACTTGAGGTGTTTTTGCCTTTCTTTCTGAGTAGTGCTTGTCTCTCTTCTAGGATACTTTGGCCCCACTTATAAGTGTTATTGCCCAACTTCTAAGAAGTTTTTTTCCCAACATCTAGGCTACCTTTGATTCCTTCATCTACGCATTAGGAGCATAGTGGCATCAAACTCCTTTGAGACTCAAGCCTTGTATGACCTCAGGCTTCTCTAATGTGTAAAAGTCTCCAATCAAAGTTAGTATATGTGCTTTTTAAATAAAAATTATGTACCTTTCGAGGCTTGTGCCTTCTAAAGTTTTTTTAAGTACTTACACCTTTTAATACTTGTAGCATTTTGAGGACTTTAACATATATGTGTACTCTATGTTATGTAGCCTTCCAAGGTCTTTAAGACACTTGTGCCTTTTGAGGCTTGTCACTTTTTGAGATATGTGAGTGCATGCCTTATTAACTATTTGCTCTCATGGAGCTTTTCTAATGAGGAAGGTATCACAACTAGCTTCCTATAGGAACTTGCCTTTTTGGCTCACCACCTTGGGGCATGGTTGCTTTTTACCAAGACTTCCCTCCTAAACCCTTCTCTTAGAGGTTCGATAGCTTCCCAAAAAATCTTGCTACCTAGGCACATCTTTAATAGCTATGGTGTATTCCCATTAAGTCATGCTTTATAGGCTTGACATTTTAAGGCATGAACGAAGACATTATCTGTCAGCTGCTGATCCCAAAATAATAGATGTATAAATTTGTTAAAGTTGACTCCACTTTGCAATGACGCAAAAAACTTGATTCGTTATTTATGAATAACAAATTGAAGCAATTTATGTTGGGATTTCCACGCAAGTATACATATCTTTAGCAAGTAATACAGGACTTTCTGATTAAGCCCCAAATATCGATTCCAAGAGGAATGTGTAAATTTGTAATTGAGATATAAATCAAGAAATTCACATTGATAAAGAAAATCTAATGCACTAAATTTTAAATTTTAAGGATGCTAACAGAACTAAATTACTAACTACAAGTGAAACTGCAAAGCAATGCTAAGTAATAACTATCAAACTATATTTTTGTGATGAGGTTATCAAATATGAGAAAGCAACTTTCCCACTACAATGATTTTTAGGTTAAATGAGGGAGATAAATGGTTTTATATTGTTTTGTGCCAAATAGGAGCAATTTTAATTATCTACACTCAATCAATTATTATAGAGAATTGTTGGTTAATCTTAGGTTTAGTCTCTAAATTTATGGTTAGGCTGAGAGGATACTGACTCTCACTTCAGAGCTCCCACTTCTCTTCCCCAAAAGGCTAACTCTCGCTTTAGTTTTTAAACACTATAGCCAAATTTGGTATTTTAGTTTATCACCATAGAATCTCCAATCTTTGGCCCAATAATATATATTTTTCTATTTCTCTGCACCCAATTCCATGAACGAAACACTCCTTCAAGGAATTGAATGTTATTTTCACTTTGTTGTAAAACTCATACACCATTTCCCGGATAGTATATTTCACAAAAGATGTTAAAATTTCAATTGGATAAAATGGAAAAGTAAATTCAGAACTGAGTTAAAAAATCATCACGATTTATTTTATAGTTTAAAATTGGCACATCCAAATTATCTCTTCATTTCACGATATCTCAGAGTAGGGAGAAAGACAAGGAAAATTACTCATACCTCATAAGAACGATACGACAAAATATGAATTTCATAAATAAAAGAAACAAATCCCTTGTAGCTCCTTTTGGACTCTTTCTCTCTTTATAAGACTCTTGATTCTCTTTTCGAAGATGTAAGGAAGAAGAAATCTCTCACTTCTTTCCATATCCAACAACTCTTAAAAGAAATCACACTTAGGCTCAGCACACTACATAATATACACAATGGAACACTAAAGAAAACTTAATGACACAATAGCGAACTCATTTTTTTTATCAATTTCTGCCCTAAATAGAGCATAATGTCGTTTTTTCAAAAGGTGTATCAAATAACTCTTCAAAAATAGTCCAAATTTGTTGAATCTACTAGATTTTTTCCTTGCATCGAGTTCAACGTTGTTGACGCCCACGATGGCACACTCAGCGCCCGTGGCTTAAATTAAATTTGTGCTCTCTGTCAAATGGTGTCGTCGGAGTCCATGCTGGCGCCATCGGCGTCCATGCTAGAGCCATAGATGCTGAGTATTTCTCTCCAAAATGCAATTTTAACTCTAAATTCCATCTTTTTGGCTTCCTTTTTTCTCTAAGTGCTAAAAAACATCAACCTTAAATAAAACATTAAAAATACCTTTTCTAAAAATGAATATATTTTTGGTGCATCAAAATCTTCCAAACTTAAGTAACTCCTTTACTACATAAAAATATGACTTAAGGAAAGGATTTTAACTGTTAGATTTTCATATTTTGGTCTACTACATATCATAACATAACTTAATAAAAATTTAAAATAACTCAAATTAATATTAAAGGTATAAGAATGTATAGTAATCAAATGTAAGATTTTTTATTTTCTATTCTCACAAGGAAACTTGCAAATTGTTATAATAATGTCATTTAGAGGAACCATATGAAAAAGAACTTCATGAAAACTATACTATTAAATGCTAATACTTAAATACAAGTTTTGAGAATATAGTTATGCCTTCTTTCTTAAGTTGATTCAAGTGAAGCCAATTTTTTGATTAGGCATCTCCTCAAGCTTCTCCTCACATATTTTTCTTTTCTTTTCTGTTTCTCTTTTTCTTTTTATGTGAGGATTACTATATCTAGATAGCCTTTAATAATTTTGAACTTCACTTTATAAATTCATGTTAGCTTTGAAGATTTTTTATAAAGTTTTAATCATTTTTTTTATAAAACTCCAAGATTCTCAATACTTCAGAAATACAAATTCATTTACTTAAAATGGAAATACCATAGTCTTATTCTTTCTTACCAAATACCATAATATTTAGAATTAACCTTTATCATTTGAAAATTTTTATTTAAGCTCACTATATATTTAGAAACACAAAAATAGTTATCTAAAGTTAGGCTCTACTACCAAAGGTCATGTTAAAAAAAATTAATATAGCTAACTCATGACAAACTAAATTAAGTTTCTTTCTTATAAAAAGGAATTTTCTTCCACCACAAACTTAGAATTTTTAAAAGATTTAACATGAAAAACTGAAATTACAGGGTGAAAGAAAAAAAATTAATATATAAAGAAAAGACTTACCAGTTGAAGGTTATGTTTTTGAAACTCAACTCTAAAATATTACAGGTGCTAATATGAAAAGCTACAAGACTTAACACATTAATTCACACATAATATATATATTAAAAAAAAATTGTTGAGAAAGAGTTAACTAAAAATAAATACAAAAAATTACTAAAAACAAACAACAATACTAAATAAATTTCAATTCAAAAACAGCTCTATAGACTATAGTTCACAACATAACGTTCAATACAAACCAAAATATCCCACTCTACAATAACAACAATAAAGTGCAACAAAATACAAACTTAATAAAAGATCAGAACTATGACTAAGTAGACATCTTAACTCATCCTTATCTTCTTCTTGTTCTTCAACATCAAAGTCATATTGTTGATTAGGGGTAAAGATAAGGTGACTAGGAAACTTTACTGAGTGGTCACCCCTCATGTATCTAACCATAACATCATCATATTCAATTTTTTTTTGTTAAATCATCATTATGTGCATTCCTGGCCTCTAAATTTTCAATCCTGCTCTCCATCCTTAAGATATCTTCTTGCTAGATCATCATCTACTCCATAAGTCCCAGGAGAGTAGAGGTACTAGAAGTAGAAGGAATATCCCTACTCCTACTTCCCGTTCTCCATCCAATATAAGATTCAAAGGTTTTAATATTTGCTTGCCCAATAGTTTTAACAGAATCAATCTTTTCCTCATCAATTCCAAAATCAACTCCTGATTGCTCACATACTGTGAAAATCAGGGCAGGGTGACCTAATGCACCGGTCGTCTCACCCAGAGAAATAGAACGAATGTTCTTATAGATTATAGAGCCAACATCTAATCTGCCCATCTGTTGGATACAGAAGTTTAGGATGGCTCTATCCTTAGTAACTTTGCTATGGTGTTTCGTAGGTATCATTCTGGCAGATATAATGTAATGTCAAGCCTTGGATACTACATTTAACATAAAAGCAGGGAAGTTTACCTTAACGTTATTCTTCACCTTCCAAGCTCCTCTTCCATCAATAAGAAGTGAAATAACTTCATCTAGAGCCTCGTTCGTGGTAGAGAATGCGTTGTACTCACAATGAAATGCTCAAAGCAACTGATAAATTTCATTAATCCTCCTCGAGGTGAACTCAACCATTTTACCACGAACATAGACGTGGTAATCAAAAGCCCCTTTAAAATTGGCATAAAAGTTTATGACTATGCTAATAACACCCTCGACAGTAAAGTAATAGAAATTTTACCACTGTCGAGCAACTGTCAATCTCTCGACTTCACCACCCAGATTTTTGAATGCTCAATCCAGAATTATTTTCTTTGTATTTAATAGACTATTGAAATGAATGCCAGCTTTGATGTTGATGAATCTTTGGTCATCATATTCCAATTTCCTCTTTCCTTTGCTCATCCTTTGTCCATTACAATCTTCAAAATAAAACAATTAATAAAATCCAAATAAATTTTAAACATTTCAAAAATCACAATGTGGAACGTTCTAATGTAAAATACACAAAGTAACAGTTCTTCACCAAAGGATTTTCTCAAAATATTTTTAAAAAATTTAAGACTTTGGATCTCGATAATGTAGGAGAAATCATTGGTGGAAATAATTTTTTTTTAGTTCAAAGTGTAACTCTTACGAAGAGAAGATGAAATCCAAACTTTATTAGTCTTCCAATCCCTTTAAATCCAAGTGTTTGCAAGCCCTAAGGGTGTAAACCAAAAAATGGCATTTTGAAGGTGCAATTTACAAAATTTTGAAGTACTTGAGGACTTTTGGGTCTCTGGCACCATCGGCTCCAGTGCCAAAAATATTCAATTTCCATTATTTTCGCACATGAGTTATTTTCAGTTCACTCAAAGTCTAATTAATCTTTTTAAACAATAATATTCATCCTTAAAAAGTCCACAAATAAATGTTCTTACAAACAATACGAAAACAACTGTTATATATGCAATTCCAAATTTTTACAAACACAGATTTTTAGTCCCACTAACACATACATAAAGCAAATCATACTATAATTCAGCATCAAAATCAAGCCACAACACTGCAACGCTGAAAACTAAACTATACATACAATTAAAGTCATAGGAGTTTCAAAGCAAAGCAAATCCAACACAATTACATTGAAAACTAAACTATACATACATTTAAAGTGATAGAAGTTTCAAAGCAAAGCAAATCCAACACAATTACATTAAAAACACAAGTAATTTTAAACAGTAGAAAGTCTAACTTTTTTAATTACTCCTCTTCATCTTCAATACAGTCTCCTCTAATATCTCCCATAGACTGGTAATGCACGTACAAGTTGTAGAATGGTCTCTACGGGAATTGATCAGTCAAATTTTTATCGATCCATTCATTCTTCTTAAACATCTTCACCAAACCTGCTTCAATCTGCTCCGTTAGATCAAAATGTTCTTTCATCCTCCAATCTAAGTGATAAAAAGGTAAGTAGGATTTCCTATCGCATTTATGATATTCTGAAGTTGTCTTTCTATCTTCTTTATTTTCTTCTTCAAAACTTGTGAACATCCAATTGTACAAAGCATTAAGGGTGTCGAAGCATGTGATGATTGATCCAAGATAATGTCCAACACTTCATTTCCATTCCCAATATAGTTTGCATCAATAGGATCCATGAACTCCCAAGGTAATCGCACATTCTCCCTAGAATTGGAAGTCATAAAATTCAAAATTTGGAGGTATTTGGTCGTCTAAAATGGTTTTCATGCCTTTAAAAAGATCTTTAGGCAATTATTTTGAAGAAAAATCCTGACAAGGTCAGCGAAAAACTCCCTGAACTGTCGGAACTCTACTGAGTGTTGTCAAAACCCTCGCTGGCATCGTCGATGCCATGGCTCTGTAAACTGGCGCCGATGACGCTAAAGCCAAATTTACATCCTTTTCATCTTTGATTCAATTCATTCCCAAATTTTTGTCCAATACCAATATTTGTCTTGATTTATGATATATAAATTTGTGTAGGATTCTATGGTATTATTATCTCATAATGCATTATAACAATTATAAAATAAAATGGTAAGATAAATATATGGGTTGCCTCCCAAAAACCACTTGGTTTAACTTCGTTAGCCCGACACACTAATGTTTATTCAAGATGACTCGACATCAAGATTTCTTTAAATTGTGGCTTGCGCCCTTCATAATAATATTTCAATTGATTCCCATTAAATTTAAAATATCTTTCCAGTTTTAGGATCTTTAATAACAATAGTCCCATAATGATAGACTTTGAACACATTGAATGGTCCTAACCATATATTTCAGTTTCCTGGAAGTAATCACAATCTAGTATTATATAATAGAGCTTCTAGTTCAGGTTCAAATTTCTTTCTTATAATCCTCTGATCATGTCATATTTTCTTTTTCTCTTTATATATTTTTGTATTATCATATATTTCATTTCTATTATCTTCAAGTTCATTGAGTTGCAATAATCTTGCTCACCAGCGTCCTTTAGATTAAAATTTAATTCCTTAATAAACCAAAATGCTTTATTGTCCAACTCTACTAGTAAGTGACATGTTTTACTAAAAATAAATCTATATGAAGACATTACACTAGGAGTCTTATAGGCAGTTATGTATGCCCATAATGCAATATTTAATCTAGTAGACCAATCCAATTTTTTAGAATTTATAAAGTTTTCTAAAATTTGCTTTATTTCATGATTTGATATGCCTACTAGACTGCTACTTTGGGGATGATAAGCAGTAGAGAATCTATGCATAATATTATATTTTCTAACCAATTTCATGATCATCTTATTCCTAAAATGGGATCCTCCATCAGTAATAATCACTCTTGGCATTCCATATCTTGTAAAAATATTTTTATTTCAAAATTTTGAAACAATTTGAGCATCACATTTAGGTACAGAAATAACATCAATCCATTTGGACATATAATCAATAACAAGCATTATATACAAATTTCTAAATGAAGGCAAAAACGGTCCCATAAAATATAATCCCCACACGTCAAAAATTTCAACTTCCAATGTGTAATTCGGAGGCATCTCATTTCTTCTTGAAATATTTCCTACTCACTGACATCGATCACATGTTCTAATATATTCATTAACATCTCTAAAAAGAGTAGGCCAATAAAATCTAGCTTGCAAAATTTTATGTACAGTTCTACTAGTTCCAAAATGTCCTACAAATTCATAGTCGTATCTTTCAATTATTTTTTTAGTTTCTTCGTAAGGCACACATCTTCTAATGTTCAAATCATTACATTGTTTATATAAATATAGGACTTCTCAAAAATAGTATCTTGCATCATGAATAAATTTCTTTAATTGTTGAATCCTTACATCTGGTGGTATAATATCACGCTCAATATAATATGCTATATCAGCATACCACGACATATTCTTTATATCAATACTATACAATTATTCATTAGGGAAAGTTTATAAAATTTCATTTGCAAAATTGATTAATATTTCTTGTCCTAGTCTAGAAACATTATCAGCTATTTGATTATCAGTTCCCTTTCTATCCACTACCACAACATTGAACTCTTGCTGTTGAAGTATCCATCTAATTAATCTCGGTTTAGCATCCTTCTTTTGCATAATATTTGATAGCAGAATGGTTTTTTTGTACTAACATTTAGCTCGAATTAAGTAAGGTCTAAAATTATCAAAGGCATAGATAATAGCTAATAACTCTCTTTCAGTAATTGTGTAATTAATTTGAGCAATATTTAGAGTTTTACGAGCATAATATATTACTTTAAAAACTTTGTCATACCTTTGCACTATGACAACTCCAATAGCATGATCACTAGCATCACATATTATTTCAAATAGTTTCTCCCAATTAGGTGGAAATATTATAGGAGAATTGATTAATTTTTCTTTTAGCAATTCAAATGCTTTTATGCATTCCTCATTAAAATTAAATTTCGTATCCTACTCTAAAGTTGACATAATGGCTTAGTAATTATTGAAAAATTCCTTATATAACGCCTCTAGAAACCAGCATGCCCTAGATAACTTCTTACCCCTCTAACCGCCGTAGGAGGCAGTAATTTTAGAATAGCTTAAATTTTTGCTGGATCCACTTCCATGTCATTTTCAAAAATTTTATGCACAAGTACAGTTCCTCCTGCAACCATAAATTGACATTTTCCCAATTTAGTACTAACTTGATTTTTTCACATAATTCCAGAAATTTTTTTTAATTTTTTAAACTAATTCAAATGAAGTTCCAAATATAGAAAATTCATCCATAAATACTTCCATTTCACGTTTAATTAAATTACAAAAAATTGACATCATACATCTTTGAAATGTCGTAGGTGTGTTACATAGTCCAAAAGACATTCTACGAAAAGCAAATGTTCCATAAGGGCTTGTAAATGTTGTTGTTTTTTCATTCTCAGGAGCAATCAAAATTCAATTTTACCCAGTATATCCATCTAGAAGGCAGTAATATTTTTGTCCAACCAATCTATCCAACATTTGGTCTAGAAATAGTAAAGGAAAATGATCTTTCCCGGTGGTTACATTAAATTTTCTATAGTCTAAACAAATTTGCCAGCCAATGACTTGTCTTATTAGAATTAAATAATTTTTCTCATTTACTTCAACTGTCACTCCTCCTTTCTTTGGAACAAAGTGGATAGGACTTACGCAAGCACTGTCTGAATTAGGATATATTATTCTAGCATCTAACCATTTTAAGATTTCCTTTTCAACAACTTCTTCCATTATCAGACTTATTTCCTCGGATGATTAGCTTTAGGTTCATATTGTTCATCTAATAGATTTCTATGCATACAAATTGAAGGACTGATTCCTTTAATATCTATTAAAGTCCATCAAAAGGCCTTCTTATATCTTTTCAACGTTTCTACTAATTTTTGCTCTTGAAATTCAATTAAATCAAATGTTATGAATCTCCTAAAAACACTTATTTTAAATGGGAGGACAATACTTTCAGTGAAAGTTCTGGTGGTTTAGTTCTTGAAGGAATAAAATTTTTATTATCATTTTCCAAAAGGTCCAAAATTTCAGATTTTTCTTGAACATAATCTAAATTCTCATTTTTTAATTCATTCTCATTCACATAACTCTCTTCTTGCCTTAATTTTTCTTCAAACATTCCCTTAAATCGCTTATTACTTAGATAATCAATAACATTCATTATCTTTTTCTATCGCATGATATTTCATACCTTATGTTTTTTTAAATCTTACTTCTTCATCATTGACTCTCATTATTAATTCCCCTTTTTGCACATCTATCATAGCTTTCCCTGTTGCAAGGAATGATCTCCCCCAAATAATAGGGATCTCTTTATCTTCCTCCATATCTAATACAATAAAGTTTACATGAAAAATAAATTTATCCACTTTCACTAATTCATCTTCTATAACTCCTTTAGGGTAAGTTATTGATCGATCAGCTAAATGAGTTACAGTAGTTGGGAAAATCTCTCCTAAATCTAAACATTTAAAAATTGATAGAGGTATATGATTAATACTAGCTCCTGGATCACATAAGGTTTTTCCAAAAAAATTCTCACCAATAACACAAGGTATAATAAACTTCCAGAATCTTTTAACTTTTAAGGATGCTTTTTCAGAATAATTGCACTACACATTTCATTGAGTGCAACAGTCTTGTGATCTGTAAACTTCCTCTTCTTATTTAGTATATCCTTCATAAATTTCAAATTACTTGGCATTTGTTCCAAAGGCTCAATGAAAGGAATATTTATTGTTAACTTCTTAAGGATTTCCAAAAATTTTCTAAATTGTTTATCTTTATTCTTCTGCTTCAATCATTGAGGAAACGGAGGTGGCAGTTTTTCTGAAGAAATTTTGATTGGTTTATTTTCATCATTGTCGTTTTCAATTTCTACCTTCTCCTTCTCAACTTTAGTTTCTTTTTGAATTCTTGTCTCCACTTCTTCTTCACTTCATAATCGATTAGCTTTAATTTTCTCCTTATTCTGATCTTTTGGATTAACTTCAATAGTGGTGGGTAGAATTTTTGAAGGTCTGTTGCTAAGTGCAGTAGCAATATGTTCTAATTGATTTTCAATATTCCTAATTGCAACTCCTTGATTTTGTATTTGATTTCTTATGTTAAACATCTCTTCTTCCATAGTCAATTTCTTCTTCTTAACTTGTGAATTATTATTAAATCCAGGATGATAATAAGGTCTATAGTTAGGATTCCCTTGGTTATTTGAATTTCCTTATTGGCACACCAAATATTAGTTAGGATTCCCTTGGTTATTTGAATTTACTGAGATGTCCACCAAATTGTTATAATTATTCCAACTAAGATTAGTGTGATTTTTCCATCAAGGATTATAATAATTAGAATAAGGATTATTATTTCAATTATTTATAGCATTCATAATTTCATAAGATGAGTGAGTATCAATTATTTATCCTAGTGATTTTTTCTCTAATACTGGTGGTATTTGAGATGATTTCACTTCAATTTGATCAATTTTATTTGATATAGCAGCAATTTGCGATGCCAAAAGAGACATTGCATCAGAATCATCAATACTAGCTAGTCTCTTTAGATTTAATCGTTCAAAGAGCCATTGAAAATTATTAGTATCCATCTCCTCTATTAAAGAATATGATCCACCTGCAGCAGCATCTATAATAAATCAAAGTGATCCTACTAATCCATTGTAAAAAATTTGAATTAATTACCAATATGGTAAAGCATGGTGTGGACATCTTCTAAGGAGATCTTTAAATCTTTCCCAAGCTTCATATATTGATTCCCCTTTGAACTGACAAAAAGATATAATATCATTTTTATGCTTAGCAGTTTTCAAGGGTGTAAAATATTTAGCAAAAAGATTTTGTGATATTTCTCTCCAATTTCTGATAGATCCAGGTGCTAATGAATTTAACTAAGTTTTAGCTTTGTCCCTTACTGAAAAAGGTAAAAGTCTAAGCTTGACAATATCATTAGACACTCTAACATATTTAAAAGTAGCACATATTTCAGGAAAACTAACAATATGTAAGTTAGGATCTTCAGTATGTGTTCCTCCAAACTGATTATTTTGTACCATTTGGATAATAGTAGGTCTAAGCTCAAATGACTTAGTAGCAACATCAGGATTTTGAATAGTCAAGTGAAGTTCATCTGCTGTAGGATTGGATAATCTTTTAAAGGTCTTTGTCAATTTTCATTATTTAAGTTATTCACCATTTCATTCAAATTTCTAATTTCTTTTTTTCTTGTTTTCAAACATTTCAAATAGTACATTCTAATTGTGAATCATAAGGTACTAAAGCTTCATATTCAATACTACGCATAAACAAATAGAATGAACAAAAAATTCTTAAAAATACTCGTATATTTCAAAAAAAATTATTTTTTTATGATTTTTTATTTTTAAATTTTTTTGTATTATATTTTATTTACTTTATTGCTATATTTACTTCAGGCTAATTGTTTGAGCTTAGACCTACTATTATCCAAATGACATATTATTTACTTCAGGCTAATTTACCAAATCTATTTAATTTACTGTTACCTTCACCAGCTACAACGCCAAAAAATTGATCCTGAAATTATTGCTGTGTATAATTAATAAAGTTGACTCCACTTTACAATGAAGCCAACAAATTGATTCATTATTTTTGAATAAGAAATTGAAGCAATTTATGTTAGGATTCTACGCAAGTATACATGTCGTTATTAAGTAGTACAAGACTTATTGATTAAGCCTAAATATCGATCTCACGAGGAAGGTGTAAATTTTTAATGGAAATTTAAATCAGGAAATTCACAATGATAAAGAAGATATACTAAAATAAATTACAAATTTTTAGGATGCTAACAGAACTAAATTACCAACTGCAAGAGAACTGTAAAGCAAAGCTAAGCAATAACTACCAAACTATATTTTTGTGACAAAGTTATCAAATATGAGAAAGCTTCTTTCTCACTAAAATGAGTTTTTTGTTAAATGAGAGAGATAACTGGTTTTTTATTTTTCTTGTGCCAAATAGGAGCAAATTTAATTTTCTACCATCAGTCAAGTATTATAGAGGATCGTTAGCTAATCTTAGGTTTAGTCTCTAAATCGGTGGTTAGGCTGGCAGGACACTGACTCTCACTCCAGAGCTCTCACTTCCCTTCCCCTGAAGGCTAACTCTCGGCTTAGTTCTTAAACACTAAGACAAAATTGGGGATTTTAATCTGTCACCCTAGAATCTCCTATTCTTCGCCCATTAATATGAATTTCCTTATTTATTTGCACCCAATTCCATGAACGAAACACTCCTTCATGGAATCAAATGTCTTTCCCACTTTGTTGTGAAACTCATACTTCATTTCCCAGATAGTATGTTTCACAAAAAATGTTAATATTTCAATTGGATAAATTAAAAAGTAAATTAAGAACAAAGGGAAAAAATCATCATAGTTTTTTAATATTTTAAAATTGGCACATCCAAATTATCTCTTCATTTCACTATATCTCAGAGTACGGAGAAAGACAAAAAAAAAACTACTAAGACCTAATGAGAACTATACAACAAAATATCAATTTCATAAATAAGAGAAAGTTTCTACAATAATAATAATAAACAAACACCACTTAGATTTAACTCTTTCTCAAAGCAAATCCATTGTAGCTCCTCTTAGACTCTTTCTATCTTAACAAGACTCTTAATTCTCTCTTTGTAGATGTAAGGAAGAAGAATTCTCTCACTTCTCTCCCTCTCTAACAACACTTAGGATAAATCACACTTAGACTCACCACACTACACAATACACACAATGGAACACTAAAGGAAACTCAATGACACACTAGTAGCCATATTTTTTAATCAATTTCTACTCCAAATATAACATAATGTCAATTTTCCCAGAGGTGTAACACATAACTCTTAAAGAAACATCCTAATTCATCGAATCTTATAGATTTATGCTCTGCTCCAACTTCAGTGTCGTCGGTGCCCACGTGGCACTGTCGGCGCCCATGGCCCAAATTAAATTTGTGCTCTCCGTCAAATGGCGCCATCGATATCCATGCTGGCTCCATCGGCACTGAGTATTTCTCTCCAAAATTCTATTTTAACTCTAAATTCCATCATTTTCGCTCCAAGTGCTAAAAATCATCAACCTTAAATAAAACATGAAAAATACCTTCTTTTAAGGCAGAATATCACAAAAAATGAGTATAAAATTTATGTCTAAAAATGCATATATTTTTTTGTGTATCAGCTACCCTCAAGAAGTCTTATTAGTGAGGAGTGTATCCACTATTGGTGTCTCTTTAAGACTTGCCACCTGAGCTTATCTTCTAGGGGTATTGAAGCTTCCCAACAAGTCTTGCCATTAGTGCATAAGCTTCCCAGCAAGTCTTGCCATTAGGGCACAACTTCCAAGTGTAAAATATTTTACCATAAATTCTTAATTCATGGCTCTACTTCTAGTGATATGGGTAGATAACTTGTTTACCACCTGCTCTTATGGGATCTTTTTAGTAAGGTGTGCATCCATTGCTAGCTTTACTGTAAGGTTTGCCTCTTGGGCTTGTCTTTGAGGGGTATAGTGACAACCTTATTTGCCACTATAAATGTTTTACTTTTTCCTAGACTATTTAGTCAGAGCAAACTTGCTCGTTGACCATTTCCTGTAGTTGAATAAGTCAATTTTAATGCATGAAAGAGGTAAGATACATCTCATGATGTATAAAATTAAATGCTTGAAGACGTTAATTGTTGACCTCACTTTTTTAATTAATCTTTTCCCTTGGTTTATATCTATTTAAACCTCAATTGAACTGAAACTAGATGAAAGCTAAATTTAATCTTAAATTAGAATCTAAGTAAACAAATATTAGAATTTTTTTTTTAATTTAATCCATTAAAACCCACTATAAGCTCCCACTCAAAATTCAACAAAATTTTCACTCCAAATGTGGGCCCACATATTGACTCGAAATATCATGGGATGGGGCCCACTTTTAACAAAAACAATTGTAGCATTGTGTCCCTGTATTTTTCTCCTCAAAATAAGCTAAGGTCAAATTTTTTTAATAAGTACCACAACCACCAATAACCATATAGTCGCTTCAAATTTAGTTAACTTGAGCAAGAGGCCACCTTATCCAGAACCAATTACACTAATAAACTCGTTGCTCTAATTATTTTGGATCGTAACTATCATATACACCTCTTTGATTTCAAGTTTCCCTCCTTGTAAAATTCATCTCTAACTTCACTATTAACTCCTTTCTCTAAAACCTTCCTCACATAAACTTCCTCATCCAACAAAAACCCCAACCTTTCCCTCCCTTTTCTCTTCAGTAAAAGTTACCCTACTCTTATCCACTCACATAGCAAAAAATCCGTCCCACTTCTCCTCTCCTCTTCCTCTCTTCTCTCATCTTCTCCACCAATTAAAATTGAGATCCCTTTATCTACACCAAAGATAAGGAAAACTTCTCTCACAAGGTAACGCAACCAAGAACAACTTTAAGGAAATAATAAACTCTTAACAACTATTTTTTATTGCAAAATGCTCTTGCTTGATGTGGTTTTTGAAGATACTTTAGCTTTTTGTCTCTCTTCCATTTTCACTCACTTTATTGAGCCTTACATTCATTTTCTCTTCCATTTCTCTCCTAAACTAAGCTTTACATCCATTCTCCTCCACATTTATTTCCATGGTTGAGGCATACCTTCATTATTCTCCCATTTTCTTCGCTTAAGTGAGACCTACCTCCATTCGTTTCTCCATTTCTACCCATGGTCGAGCAAAATTTAAGACTAATTTATCAAACCAATATTAACTTATATCTAGCTTGTAAAATTAAATCTAATCAACTCAAGTCAAGTGCCCATCTCAAATGAATCTTTTAACCAAAATCAATCAATCCAAATTAAGTCCCTTTAAACCAAATCTAATCCTTCAAATTAAATGTAAAACTCTTCTGAAACAAATAATTATTTCCAACCCCAAGATATGTTTTTCTTTTTGCATTGGCTAATCATATTCCTAAGCCATTCTATGAAACATCATCATTGGATTGTATATCTCAACCATTCAATTTTACTCATATTATTTAGAACTACCCCAACTCTTGAATGATCAATCTTACATACACTTACCTTATAATCAGGCCAGATAATAGCCAATATTCGATAGTATTCTCATGAGCCACAATATTTGGGACATAATTAACTATGAGTGTTTTACCTCATAAGAATTTTAAACCTCATAATAAAATAAATTTATCTTATCATTATAAGGTAGGGAATAACCTCTAGTTCCATTGACCAACAAATCATTAAGTTTTTTTTTCATCTGAGTGATTATATCCATTTTAAGGTATTTTTTCTATCCCTAAAGGTAGTATATTATTTTTCAAATGATGTGTTTAATTACATAAATAGGAATCTTCCATGACCTATGTTGGATATCCAACCCATCAATTTAAATATCTCCATCATTAATCAATTACGGACAAATTTATCAGAAATCTATTAAAAATTCTTGACTTATCGGACGTTTCTTGTTGATGCTTCTAGTTGATGACCATGACCTATTATGGAAGAGATTAAATTGAGCCCCCTTATGATTGATTGAGACTAGAATGTGGTGTAAGTGATGCTCTACATTTCTTGGGACTAAGGCATATGTCAAATTGACCAAACATTTTCTTAGAAATATGGTTATGACCATGTAAGATTTTATAACTTTTCTATTATTACTTTTAAATTTATTATCCAATGATGGTAGAATTGCCCATATAAAACTTTAAAGAATTCCATATATTGAATCTTGAAGAAATCAGCCTCCAGATCCACTTAAAGAAGAGCTTCAGTACTGGAAGGGGGAGCTGAGGAAGCTCTTATTTAAATGAAGCTTTCTCCCCAGTATGGAAGTGATACCTAAATACTTGATGCCTAAATGAGATGTAGGATTATTATTTCACACTATAGTCGTGCTTAAGACATTAAGTTGAATGACCTTTTAAGACTGTAGTGAAGCATGCCTTTATCCTGTAGTAGTTTACATAGACTTGTTGTTTGGACAAAATGTAGGAAGACTTTCCTACTGTAATTGTGTGTGGGACATTGTCGTGAATGACCTTTATATCCTATAGTGATGGTTGCTCCCCACATCAAATGAATATTAAGAACTGCAAAAATGATTCCTTTGCTAGTTGGATGATGCATATTATTTGGAAATAAAATGAATGCTTGTTATTGCAAACTTGAATACTATATAAAAGAAGGCTTTATTTTGTATAGATAACATCAAACTAATGTGTTCCAGAAGATTCATGATTGTAACATGATTGTTTAACGTCCAATTATTGTACAATCATTTACCACACACTCCCATAATTAATTTGATAGATAGAGACACTAGAAGTTTAATTTAAAAAATACTAAATAGGGGAAAAACATGGGACCTTTCTCAGTTGAAATAATGCACTATATAATTATGAGTAGATAGTCTCACTCTTCTCCTAAGTTAGAGAGGATAGACTTAAAAAAATTGATGTATAATGACATTTCAGTAATAATAGCCATAACTAGCTATGAAGACCATCGTCAATTACTATAGAGACAGTAGTCCACCATGGCAGTCATAGATGATGGATATGGTGCAAACTTGTTTTGTAGCATGTGATTGAAGTCCGTGATAATTGTTAGCCAAGTGCACCACAAAAAGTTTCTTCAAGATCATCAATTACCCTAAAGGTTTTAGTAGTAAGCTGGAAGAGTTGTGAGTCATGTATGTTATATTTGGTCACATAGGTCATAGTGGTGAATTTTGATAATATTTATAGGTCAGAGAAGCAAGAGTTAGGAGGTGTAAGAGCTATGATAATGTGTCTAGGCTACAGAGGCTAGAGCTGGGATCTACATGTGCTTTAGATCATGTAGGCCGTATTTGGTCTTGTAGTTCACAATTCGGGGTTGTAGGGAGAGAGCTTCAAGAGTCTAGAAAAAGTCATCATTTCTTGAGTACAGTGATTGTTAATAGTTTTTATGGGGTGTGTTATTAAAATTTCTTTGGAAGGCATCATTGCAAAATATGTGAGGTTCGGCATTGCACCACATTCAGAGTGCTTCCCTTCAACATTTTTAGGGTGAGTTTCTACACTGTGTGAAGGATGCACTTTGCACCATCTTTAGTAACTATTCTTACATTATCATTAGGGTGCTTGGATCCATAGAAGGCTTTGTGAATTTTCAAGGATGGTCTTTACTCTACACTATGCTTTTTACTATAAAAAAGACATTATGACTGTATAAGAGCCATATTATAACAATTAAGGGTGTTCGATCATGGTAGATGGTTGTCAACAACTAGTGGTTAATAGTGGTAAGTGACTATTAGAGCAGGTGAAATTACATAGAACATTGGTGTAGAAAATTGAGCCTCTAATCTTCAAACTTCTTATGTTTGAGACCTATGTTGTCTCACATTTCATTAAGGGATATGTCTCTATTTATAGAGTCTAAGAGAGGCTCTCTATAAAAAAGAAAAGAAACATGACTACTATATCAGAAAATCCAGAGAGATTTTTTCTATTAGATGGTGTTTGGTAGACATTTAAAGGCCTTGAAAATATCTTAATTGAGTGACCTTATGCTCATTGGACTTGTCTTGTTGAGAGGATAAATTTGAATATAAGCTTGTCTCATTTGAGGTATGTTTAACCTTCAAGTTGGGATAATAAACTTGCAAAAAAAGTTTAATGGCTTGATCTAGCCTTAATTTGACTCAAAATGAACCAAGTTTAGCAATGTTTCTCTTATCTCATCGAACATGTCAGTTTGAGTCTAAGTTTGCTAAAATAAGAGTATTCGATTATTATTATTTATAGTTTGAATGTTTTTGCTCAAAACATTGCCTCATGATTTACGCCACCCTTGAGATCCATGACGAATGATGAAATTTTGTTGATGACATATCATTTTTTTCATTCTTATATCTATAAAAATATATTTACTGTCAAATGACATAAAATTTATAAAAATTGATACAAAAACATATAATAAGATAAGAAATAGTCAGTTAGTCTGCATATTAATCAATAAAAATTCATCAATAAAGTCAGAATCATGTCACACATATAGTAAATTAAAACTTTCAAAATGAACTTACTAACCATCCAAATGTCACGATTCAGCAAAATCATTAACACCAAGTTCGTTGATCCAAGTAAAAATTAGTTTACATCAAGTACTAAGTATGGTTAGAAACTTTATGGTGTTGTTCGAAGAAATATTCTTATGATCTTTTATAATTACAATCAAGATGACCATCTTGATAAAACAACTTCAAGGAATATAATATGTTTAAATTTTAAAGGCATTAAGGTGCTTAAATATTTATGGAATGTTCAACAATAAGATGGGTTGACAGACAATCAAATGCAATGTTCGAAGATATTAGGTAAGATAGCCAATATGCAACTCCAAAAATAAAAAATAAATTAGCTTCTCATTCTTCAGATGAAGGGATCTAAAATTAAAATGAGATTTGTGATTTAATGAACCATAGAGCTTCTCTAGATGATTGATATTGATAATCATCTATGATATATCATTATCCATTGAGTACCCTCAACTATTGTTGTCTAATCATTGTCACATAAATCACTCGATCATTGTCGTTATACCATCATTGTATAATTATCACTTATGAAATATATTCACCCAATTGTTGTCTTCTTCCACAAAAAAACTCTATCCTTTCCTAATAACCAAATGACTCCAATGATTATTACACATCATCACATCTCTAATTATTACACCATTTTTATAAGATGAAAAGATGACTATCCATATATTATTGCCATTTCATGTATATTAAAAAAAAGTGGGCTTTTATAATATCTTAATAGTTAGTATAATTATTAAATTAGTTCATGGACCAAGTTTTCTAGCATATAAATTTTTTTCCATTTATGGAATTAATTGCACACTTCACAAGCACCTATCAAATAAACTATTTTTTTATTAAAGAGAAATATTCAGCTCTAATTTATTACCACAGAAAATATTACAAAAGAGATGACATGAACCACAACCTACACCCAATACAACTCACATAAAAAAGAAAAAAGGTTGCTATCCAAGAAAAAAAAGAAGAATGCAACTCACACCACACCCAACAAAACACTAAGAAACAACAAGCATAAAGAAGACCTTTCAAAGCTAAGGCTAAGAACAAATCATGAAAACTAGAAGAATACTTTAGTAGAGGGCACCATTAACCAAAATTTCACAGCCCAATGAGCAACAAAATTTCTCTCCCTACGAACATGAGACCAAATCACAATCAAGTTCTCAAAGAACACATTAATCCTTTCCATCTGCAACAGAATACTCCAATAAGAATCCAAAGTACACCTCCAACACTTCTAAAGACTCAAAAAATCAACCTCAACAATGATATCTTCAGACCCAACTTCCTAGCAACCATAAGCCAAAAAATAACAACAGCAGCTTCAACAGATAAGGGAGAACACGGTATAACCATAGCCGCAAACCAACAAAGCAATTGAACCAAGATAATCACAACAAACTCCACCAATACTAGTAGAATTACGCTTCTATCATCTATCAGTATTGATCTTGAAGTAAGGTGCAAAAGGATTACACCAGGCAACACAAGTAGAAGAGAAGATAGAATTACTCGCCAAAATGAGCTACAGAATATAACCAGCAAACTTATCAAAACCAATACCTTTAAACTTCTTAAAAGAAAGGCATTTACACAAATAATCTAAAATGAGATCAATTATATAAGAAACATTAGGTATACCATCATTAAAAATAACATTGTTCCTTGATATCCAAATAAACCACATCACAGCACAAGGAAAAATATTGAAAAAAGTATTTCCCAAATTTCTCTAGACAACAAACATATCCAAATATAGGTGTAAGAATTATTTATTTTAATATTAAGAAGCTTCACAGTAAGCTGCATCCAAATTTCAGAAATAAAGTTGTAATTACAAAAAATGTGAGCAATAGCTCCTCATGAGCTCTACAAAGAATGCAAGAGGAAGGTAACCTTATTATCCTCCAAGATTTAATTCTAACCCTAACCTACACGTTAAGAAAAAGAAGTTGAAAATAGAAGAATTAATGTTGAACATGGGAAATAAAATGCAAAATCAAGAGGTTGCTATTAGAAATATTAAAAATTAATTAGGACACAGTGCTATTGCACTCAGTAACAGTCCTTCTAGAAATCTTCCGAGTACTGTGGAAGTTAATCCAAAAGATCAAAATAAGGAGAAAATTAAAGCTACTCAATTGTGAAGTGGAAAAGCAGTTGAAACAGGGATCCAAAGAGAAACTAAAGTTGATGAAGGAAGAAAGAAATGGAAAGAGACCAAAATTAAAAAGAACAAACACAAGGTCCATTAGAAAAACCATTACTTCCATTTCCTTAAAGACTGAAGCAGATAAATAAAGATAAACAATTTACAAAATTTTTGGAAATCCTTAAGATGTTAACAATAAATATTCATTTCATTGAAGCTTTGGAACAAATGGCAAGTTATGTGAAATTTATGAAGGATATAGTAAACAAGAAAAGGAAGTTTACAGATCATGTGACAGTTTCACTCAATGAAGAGTGTAGTGCTATTATTCAGAAAAAGCTTCTTAAAAAATTAAAAGATCCTGGTAGTTTTACTGTACCTTGTGCTTTTGGTGAAATTTTTTTTTTGGAATAGCTTTATGTGATTTAGAAGTGAGTATCAATCTTATGCCTCTATCAATCTTTAAACTTTTAGATTTTGGAGAGATTTCCCCTACTAGTGTAACTCTTCAGTTAGTTGATCGATCAATAATTTATCCAAAAGGAGTTATAGAAGATGTATTAGTAAAAGTGGATAAATTTATTTTCCTTGTAGACTTTATAGTATTAGATATGGAGGAAGATAAGAGATTCCTATTATTTTGGGGAGATCATTTCTTGCAACAGGAGGAACAGTGATAGATGTGCAAGAATGAGAATTAGTAATGAGAATTAATGATCAAGAAGTAACATTTAATGTAGCAAAAGCTATGAAATATCCTGCAATAGAAAAGGATAATGAATGTTTCAGGATGGAAGTAACTGATTATCTGAGTAATGAGTAATTTAAGAATGAGTTTGAAGAAAAAATAAAGCAAGGGACTTTTTTTAGAACAAGAAAGAGATAAAAGAAGAGGATTTGGATTATATTTGGGCCAAATTTGAGACTTTAGACTTGTTGGAAAACGATAATAAAAATATTATTCCTTCAAGTATTAAACCATCTAAACTTGAACTGAAGATATTATCTACCCATTTAAAATATATATTTTTAGGAGAGTCATCTACATTTCCTGTTATTGTATCTTTTGAATTAACAGAAATTC
Source organism: Phalaenopsis aphrodite (assembly GCA_003013225.1). NCBI lineage: Eukaryota > Viridiplantae > Streptophyta > Magnoliopsida > Asparagales > Orchidaceae > Phalaenopsis > Phalaenopsis aphrodite. Next base: position 226,165 of record NEWO01000834.1, read on the forward strand.
AAGAAAAAAAACTAATATAGATGTTGAAAAAATATAAATTGGATTTTAAATGGACTTTAGCAGAAATTAAAGGAATTAGTCTATCTGTATGCACATAATTTTATTAGATGAACAATGCAAATCAAAAGCTGATCCTTAAAGGAGATTAAACCAAATGATGAATGAAGTTGTTAAAAAAGAAATTTTAAAATGGTTAGATGCTGGAATTATATATCATATTTCAGATAGTGCTTGGGTAAGTCCAATTCACTGTGTTCCGAAGAAAGGATGAGTGATAGTTGAAGAAAATGAGCTAAGTCCAACAAGACAAGTTACTCATTGGCGAATTTGTATTGACTATAGAAAAATAAATATGACCACCAGAAAAGATCACTTTCCTTTACCCTTTATAGACCAAATGTTGGATAGAATGACTGGAAACAAATATTATTACTTTTTAGATGGATATACCGATTATCACCAAATTCCAATTACTCTAGAGGATCAATATAAAAAAAAACATTTACAAGCCCATATGAAACATTTGGTTCTCGTAGAATGCCTTTTGGACTATGCAATCCACTTGCAACCGTTCAAAGATGTATGATATCAACTTTTAGCAATTTTATTGAACATGGAATGAAAGTGTTTATGGATGATTTTTCTGTACTTGGAACTTTGTTTGAATTATGTTTAAAAAATTTAGGAAAAGTTTTGGAAGTTTGTGAAAGATCAAATTAGTATTAAATTGGGAAAAATGTTAATTTATGTTTGTAAGAGGTATTGTACTTGGGCATAAAATTTCTAAAAATGGCATGGAAGTAGATCCTGCAAAAATTTATGTTATTAAAAATTACCACCTCTTACTAATGTTAAAAGGGTAAGGAGTTTTCTAGAACATGATGGTTTTTACAGACGCTACATAAAAATATTTTTGAAAATAACTAAGCCATTATGCCAAATTTTAAAAAAAGATACGAAATTTGGTTTCAACAAGGAATGCATAAAAGCATTTGAATCATTAACAGAAAAAATATTCACTGCACCTATAATAGTTCCACCTGATTGGGAAAAATCATTTGAAATAATGTACGATGCTAGTGATTATGCTATTGGAGTTGTTTTAGGACAAATGCACAATAAAGGTTTTAAAGTGATATATTATACTAGTAAAACTCTAAATGATGCTCAAATTAATTTTACTACTACTGAAAGAGAGTTATTAGCTACTGTTTATGCCTTTGATAAATTTAGACCTTACTTAATTGGAACCAAATGTATAGTGCATACATATCATTATGTTATTAAATACTTGTTGTAAAACAAGGATGCTAAACTAAGATTAATTAGATGGATACTTATATTGCAAGTGTTTGATTTTACCATAGTTGATAGCAATAGAAATAATCAAATAACTTATCATTTGTATAGATTAGAAAGAGAAATATTAACTAACATTGCAAATGAATATTTAGAAAATTTCCCTGATGAACAATTATATAGTATTGATGAAATGAATGTACCATTGTATGCTGATATAGTAAATTTTATTATAAGTGATATCTTACCTCCTGATATTAAAAATTCATAGCTAAAGAATTCATTTATGATTCAAAATTCTATTTTTGGGATGAACCATATTTATCTAAATAATGTAAATATCTAATTATTAGAAGATGTGTGTCTTACGAGGAAACTCAACAGATAATTGAAAGATGTTATTTTGTTGAATTTGAAGGACATTTTGGAACCAATAGAACTGCATATAAGATTTTGTAAGCTGGATTTTATTGGCCTACTCCTTTTATAAATGTTAATGAATACGATTGATGTTAATGAGTAGGAAATATTTCTGAGAGCAATGACATGCCTATAAATTACACATTAGAAGTTGAAATTTTTTATGTTTGGGGATTAGATTTTATGGGACCATTTATGCCTTCATTTGGAAATTTATATATACTACTTGCTATTGATTATATTTTCAAATGGATTGGAGCTATTGTTGTACCCAGATGTGATGCTCGGAGTGTTTCCAAATTTTTAATTAAAAATATTTTTACAAGATATGGAATGCTGAGAGTAATTATTACTGATGGATGATCTCATTTTAGAAATAAGAGAATCGCAAAGTAATTAAGAAATATGATATTATACAAAGATTCTCTACTGTTTATCATCCTCAGACTAGCGGTCTAGCAGAGATATCAAATCATGAAATTAAACGAATTTTAGAAAAAAATTTAAATCCCTATAAATTAGATTGGTCTGCTAAATTAGAAACTGCATTATGGGCATACAAAACTTCTTGTAATACTCATATAGGAATGTCCCCACATACTCTTATTTTTAAAAAAACATGCCACTTACTTGTAGAATTGGAGCATAAAGCATTTTGGGCTATTAAGGAATTTAATTTTAATCTAAAGGATGCTAACGAGAAAAGATTATTGGAATTCAATGAACTTCAGGAGATTAGAAATGAAGCATATGATAATACAAAAATCTATAAAGGGAAAATGAAAATATGACATGATCAGAAGATTGTTAAGAAGAAGTTTGAACCTGGATAAGAAGTTCAATTATATAATACAAGATTGAGATTATTTCTAGAAAAACTGAAATTTTGATGGTTAGGACCATATAAAGTGATTAAAGTCTATCATTATGGAACTGTTGTTATTAAAGATCCTAACACTGGAAAGATATTTAAATTTAATGGGCATCAATTGAAACATTATTATGAACAACAAATACCATAATTTAAAGAAGTTTTAATTTTAAGTCAGCCCAACTAAACAAAAGGTACGTCGAGCTGACGACGTTAAACCAAGTGCTTCGTGGGTGGCAACCCATATATTTAAAGATATATATCTATGTATTATTATTTTGTTTGATAAGTGTTTTATATATTAGTAGCTAATAATCCTACACAATTTTATGTATTATAAATTAATACAAATATTGGAATTGGAGGAAAATTTGGAATTGAATTAAACTAAAATTTTTTTAAAAGATGCTATATTGGCCTCTATCGCCGACGGTGCCCGCTAAACTGACTATGGCGCTGACAACGCCATCGGAAGCTCCGAAAGTGTTGATAGTAGTTTGCATGGTTCAGGACAAATTTGACAGACTTTGGCGGGATTTCGATCCATAATAACCACCATGAGGTGTTTTAAAGTCCTAAAAACTACCTTGGATGATTAGAAACTTTCTATTTTTAAAATCCATGGCTTCTAATTCTAGAAATACTTCCAGGTACGTATTTTTCAATAGAATAAAGTTTATTAGTTTTTACGTGCAAAGATTATACGACAAAGTTATTACAAAGAAGAAATTGATCAAGGAGAGAGGCTTTGTCAATCATGGATTGATTAAGCCAAGTTCTCTGATTGATAAAATCTTTGTGCAAAGATGATAGAAAGTTTGTGCTACACTATCGCTGCAGTTGTTGTACCAGTGGTGAATGAATTCTATGCTAACTTACATGGAATTACTTAAGGAGTTGTCTTCGTACGAGGTAAGGTTGTACCATTTACTCCGACGCAAATTAATGAGTTGTATATGATAGAAAACATTCCAATATGTCATTTTACAAATTTTATCCCTACCAGATATTTCATGCAATATGTCTATAATTTTCTGACGGATGAAAATGATATTTGAGAAATGCGCGATGAGGGTTACATTAGTTTCTCTACTTCATCACTTAATCCAATATCCAAGCAGTGATATTTTTTTGTTTCTGCAAAATTACTCCTACCATGAAGATTAGTAGAGTAACCAAAGAAAGTGCTATTTAAATTATGGAAAAACCCATTGATGTAGGATCTATCATTTTTAAATCTGTTATGGGTACTATTATGAATTGGACAATTTATGGACTTGGGCATCCTTCTACAATTTTCCTACTCTGCAGTCAATCTTAAGTTCCATATGAAAGTTGGGAAAAAGTTCTATTACCTTTGCAACCCATGATTCCTATTGATGATAATTATGCTGGGAATGGAAATGAAGCATTAGATACTATCTTGGATCATTTATCACATGCTTTAACTCTATTGATGCCACCAACAGTTCGAAGTTCTCTTGCTTTGGAAACAAAATTGAATAAAATTGAAAGAGAACTTCCGAGTATAACTAATGCAATAAGAGATCTTAAGTACCTTTTTGATCACCTAGATTGGAGGATGAAGAAGATTTTTAATCATACCAGAATATTTGAAGCAAGTTTAGTGCGATGTTCAAGGATAAAGGATGGATAGAAGAAAATTTGACTGATCAATTCTCGTACCAAACCTTCTATAATCTGTACATTCATTACCAGTCTATTAGAGTTATTAGAGTAGGTGAAAGTGCTGAAGATGAGCAGAATAAGTGAAAATTTTGGGCTTTTTACTAGTTTAAAATATTTATGTATTTAATGTTATTATGTAGATTTGATTTAGTTTACTTTGCTTTAGAATTATGAACTTTGATTGTGTGTATAGTTTTGTCTCAGCATTTAGTGTTGTGGCTTGATTTTGACGTTGATTTTTAATTTAATTCATCAAATGAGGGTAAAAGTTTGATTAGAAAAATGTATTTGTAAAAAGTTTATTTTCATATACAAAAGTTAGTTTATTGTTGTTTGTGAAAATGATTATTCATAAAAATGTTTGTTTTTGAATTATTGTTAGATAAAAATTTGTGTTTGAAAATAATAAAAAGACTTTGGAGAAAAATGAAAGGAAATTGTAAATTGAAAAAATTGAAAAATGGAATTTTTAGGCCTTCAGCGCTGAAGGCACTCACATGGGCGCCTACGATGCCCTTGACTCGAGAACAGCCTAAACCCCTTAAAATTTACAATTTGCACCGTAAAACACCATTTTTACCCTTTGAGTCACCTTCAACCTTCGGTTTTTGCACCTAAGGCTTGATTTTGCTCAGATTTGAAGCAAGTTTAAGGCAAAGTAAGTTCAGATTTCATCTTCTCTAGGTGAGAGCTGCACTTTGAACTAAAATTTTTTTCTTTTCACCAAGGATTTATCTCACATTACCGAGATCCGAAAATTTTGGAAATTTTTTAGAGATTTTGAAAAAATCCTTTGGTGAAGAACTCTTACTTAGAAGATTTAAGTTTAAAGCGATTTACGTTGTGATTTTAGGAATTTTAGGAATTTATTCAGATTTTATCAAATTTTATTTGATTTATGATGGCCCCAAGGATGAGCAAAGGCAAAAAGAAAAGTAGATTATGATGAAAAAAAATTTGTCAGCTTCAGAGCTAGTGCTCGATTCAATAGTTTATTTGAAAATAAAAAAAAGTGATTCCAGATCATGGTTTTAAAAATCTGGGAGGAGAATTTGAGCGACTAAACAATGCCTCGCAGTGCAAAAATTTTTGTTATTTTGCTGTCAAGGTTATTATTGGAGTAGTGATAGAGTTCTATGCCAATTTTAGTGAGGCTTCTTATGATTTTGTTTTTGTTTGTGGGAAAATGGTGGAGATTTCTCCAAGAAAAAATAATGATTTTTATCAGTTGGAAGATGTGTACAGTTGCCATTATAAATCATTTTCTTTTATGAATGAGGCCTTGGATAAGATTATTTTATTTCTTACTAATGGAAGAGGAACCTGGAAGGTTAAAAATGGTGTTAAAATAAACTTTCCTCTTTCTATGTTAAATGTAGTATCTAAGGCCTGTCACTACTTTATTTTTAAAAGAATGATACCGACAAGTCATCACAGTGACGTTGCAAAGGATAGAGCCATCTTGAACTTTTGTATCCAGCAGGTGATGAGGTTAAATTTAGGCTCTATTATTTATATGAACACTAGATCTATTGCTTTGGGAGAGACCACTGGTGGTTTGGTACACCCTGCCTTGATCTTCACACTCTGTGAACTGGCAGGAGTTTATTTTAGACCTGAGGAAGAGAGGATTAGCCTCTAAAACCTATTGGGCCTGCCAACATAAAGACATATGAGTCTCATGTTAGATGGAGGTCTGGAAGTAAGACCAGGCATATTCCTTCCACTTCTAAGACCCCTACTTCTAGTGACCTTGCTCTTCGAGAACTGATGGAGCAGATGATGATCCAGCAGGGAGATATTTTGAGAATGGATCATAGAATGCAAAACATGGATGCCAGAAATGCTCACACTAATGATTTAATACGACAAAAGTTTGAATATGAGGTTGCTTATGATGATGCGATGGTGATATACATGAAAGGTGATCATTCAGTTCTGTTTCCTACTCACCCTATTCTTACTCCATCTTAGCGGCAGAATTTGGATGTAGATGAATAAGATGATGATGATTGGTAATCTTTCTTTTAGTTTATGTTTGATTGTACTTTGTTATTTTGTTGTTTGTTTTTATAATATTGTTGAAACTATTTGTTGTCAGATTCTGAGACTCTATTTTGTTGTGTTGTGAAGTATAGATTGTAAAACTATTTGTTATTTGAAATTCAATTTAGTTATGTTGTTAGTATTTTGTTAAATGTATTTTAATTAACTCATTCTTAGTAGATTTTATATGTATTATGTGTTATTTAATGTTTTAAGTTTTATAGCTTTTCATATTAGCACCTGTAATATTTCAGAATTAAGTTTCAAAATCATAACCTTCAACAGGTAAGTCTTTTCTTTAAGTATTTAATGTTTTCTTTCACCCTTTATACTTTTTTCATTTCTTGATGCTAAATCTTTTAAAAATTAAAGTTTAGGGCGGAAAGAAAAATTTCTTTTTAAAGAAAGAAATGTAATTTTATTTGTCCTCACTTGCTATATTTTCAAAATTTTTAAATTTAATATGACCTTCGGTATGAGGGGATAACTTTAGATAACTATATTTATGTTTCTAAATATATAGTAAACTAAAGTAAAAATTTTCAATAATAAAGGTTAATTTTAGAGAGTAAGATATTTGGTATAAGAGAATAAGACTATGTTTTTCTATTTTAAGTAAAGAACTTTGTATTTTTGAAGTATTAAAAATCTTAAAGATTCATGCAAGAAGAAAAGAATTAAACTTTATGAAATCCTTAAGCTAATATAAATTTGTTAAGTGAAGAAATGTTAAAAGTTTTTTACTTTAAGAAGAAGATACTGAAATTCAAAATCATTAAAGGTTATTCAAATATAGTAATCCTCACATAAAATAAAAGAGAAAAAAGAAAAGAAAAGAAAATAAAAAGGATTGAAAAGGATCCTGAAAATAAAAGCAAATAAAAAGATAATATGGGGAGAAGCTTAAGAAGATGTCTAATTAAAAATTGGCTTCACTTGAATCAACTTAAAGAAGAAAGCTTAGCTACATTTTCTAAACTTATATTTGAATATTAAATTATTTAATAGCAAATTTTCATGAAGTGTTTTTTTCATATGAATACTCTAAGTGACATTAATATGACAATTTGCAATTTTTCTTGAAAAGAATAGAAAATCAGAAATCTTAGAATTGATTGCTGAATATTCTTTTATCTTTAGTATTAACTGGAGTTGTTTTTAATTTTTCTTAAGTTATGCTGTTATGTTTAGTAGACTAAAATATGGAAATCATGAAGTTAGATTCATTACCATAAGTCATATCTTTATATAGTAGAGGAGTTACTTGAGGACAAGTAACATGTATGTTTGAGGATTTTGATACACAAAAAATATATGCATTTTTTTACACATATTTTATACTCATTATTGGTGATATTGCACTTTAATGGAAGATATTTTTATATTTTCTTTCAGCTTGTTGATTTTTAAAACTTTAATCAAAAAGGAAGCAAAAAGGATGAAATTTGGAGTCAAAAAGGTGTTATTGGAGAAATACTCAGCGCCGATGGCACCGAGAGCAGCGCCAGTAGCACAGACTTATAGAACAGATGGTGGATTTTATTCAGTGTCGACGGCGCCAGAAGCAGAGCCAACGGTACTGTTTGACTGTTAGTAGCAAATTAATTTTGAGCCACTGGCGCCGACGACGCCAATGTTTGTTCAGATGCTATTTCTGGAAGATTTATCGATTTGGACGTTTTTTGAAAATTTTTTGGATGCATAAATTGGAGAGCCGACACTAGGCTCCTCCTTGTTCCCCCTTATTTGCTTACATACACTTTTTACATCTTCATTCCACCACCATTTAGGAGTCTATTAGTTATTTTTCTTTAATAAATTAGAATTCTTGTGTTGAGATTAAGTGTGAATTCTTCTCTGAGAGTGTTGGAGAAGGAGAAAAGTGTGAGATTTCTTCTTCCTACATTTCCTAGGAGATGCTGCAAGAGATTTGCCTTGAGAAAGAGTTTCAGATAAGTGTTGTTTATTTATTAGTGTTGTATGAACTTTATTTTATATATGGAATTTATGTTTTGTTGTATCTTTCTCATGAAGTCTAAGTAGTTTCCTTTATCTTCTCCCTACTCTAAGATATGATGAAATGAAGTGATAATATGGATGTGTCAATATTAAAATATAAAATAAATTTTGATGATTTTTCAACTCTGAACTTAATTTACTTTTTGATCAAGCTAATTGTAATGTTATAATATGTTGTGAAACATATGATCCGAGAAATGGAGTATGAGTTCTACAACATAGTGAGGATCACATTTGATTCCATGACATTGAATTTTGTTCATGGATTTAAGTGCAAATAAATAGAGAAATATATATTATTGGGTGTAGAATTAGAGATTTTAGGGTGACAGACTAAAATCCCCAGTTCGGTCTTAGTGTTTAAAAACTAAAGCAAGAGTTAGCGTTTAGGTGAAGGGAAGTGGGAGCTTTGAAATGGGAGTTAGTATCCTTCTAGCCTAGCCACAGATTTAGTGACTAAACCTGGGATTAACTAATGATTTTTTATAACATTGTATCAAGGTAGGGAATTAAAACTGCTCCTATTTGACACAATACATATGAAAACCATTTATCTTATCTCATTTTACTAAAATCTCATTGTAGTAGGAAAGATACTTTTTCAAGTAAGAAATCATCATCACATAAACATAGTTTCATAATTTAGTAATTACTGTTTAAACTTTGCATTTTAGTTTTGCTAGAAGTTAAATAATTTAGTTTCATTAGCATCTTACACATTCGAAATTAGTAACAGTAATTTTTTAAGATTTTTCTGAATTTACTAGTAAATTTATCATTTCAAGTTTAAACCTTCTTCGTGGGATCGATATTAAATAGAAAGTCCTTTATTACTTGATAATGATACGTACACTTGCATAGAATCCCAACATTAATTTCTTAAATTTCTTATTTATAAAAGATTGCATCAAGCTTTTGGCAGCATTACATAGCGTAGTCAACTTTATATATTTTACACAACTACATTTCACATTGGGGTCAACAATCATCTTCTCAAGCATCATTGAATAGTACCATCGGTACTTATCTTCCCTTTTTATTAATGGTCCCTGAAGTAGGAGATACTATTCTAAAATTCCACACTGTATCCCTTGTTTTAGCGCACATTAACATTATCGTCATTGCCCTAGTCACGTAGAGCTCGGATTTAGACAAGCTCGATGATCCATATGTGGCAAAAGAAAATATTCCCAGTTGCTCACAAGAATTTAAATACATTAGAAAAGACTCAAATCTTTGAGCGTTGGGTAGATTAATGTAGGATAAGTAGTATCTGGTAATTTCATTGATTTAGTTGAATTAGCAAGTCCCGAAGCATAACTGGGTGGGTATCTAAAGTTTTAATGGATGGTTTTCTAGAATAAAGTATAACAAGTTCAATTTTCTTATAAAATATCCAAAAGATAGTAAAAGTGTTTGGGGCATAACCCTAAAAAACTTTTAGAACACTTTGAACTATTTCAAGTTCATTTGGACTTATTATGTTGCTTAATTGATCATATGAAGTTAGACTTAGTTTCAATGAATTAATAAACCCTATGCTCAGTGAACATTAATATTTCAATTATCTCAAGAGTGGGGCACCTCAAATATTTACTTGATACTTTACTTAAGAGTTATGAGATTGGGTGCCCTTAGGGCAAACTCAAGTCAATAAGGACCTTGTACACCCCTAATAAGACTGGGCTAGCAGTGTTTAAGGTATTCATCAGTCAATTATATTTTCTTTTCTAGTACTCATTAAACAAGTTTAAATATCAAGCCTAACCTTGAGGTAAAATTGTAATAATCAAAATGTTAATTTACGTGAGACAATTCTCATAAAAAAATTGAATTATTATCTTCCAAACCTAAGCCCACTACTTTAAGATCATCTAACTAAATTAACCTCCAAGTATAACAATTAAGAAAATTACAATATTACCCTTATCCTGATAAGGTGGAAAATTGGTTTCTACCTCTTAACCACTATGTTTCAAACATCTAAAAGAGTCTATTTTGATCAAAAATACCCACTTAACCCTTTGGTTGACCTAACATTTAATTAAGGTATCAAAATCTCAAAATTACCACTTTGCCTCTCGGGCCTCTCCACTTCATAACACCTTAAATACAACTAAAATGACTTTAAAATTCTTATGGTACCCTACTCATAGGTCAATTGAACTATCACAGGAGAAGTAATTATTTTTCCAATTTTTATTTAATTTATAAAAGTATTTTAGCTCAAAAATAGTATTTTAAATATTGATTTATTTAACAAATAGAAGTAAATTTTCTATTCATATAAAAATTATTGAAGGTTCACCTATGTTAGAGAACAACTTGGTCAAAATTTCATAATTTTTCAAATTAAATTTTAATTATTATAACTATTTATTGATTTTAGTGATTAATTAAATAAAAAAATATAATTAAATTTCAAAAATTAATTTTTATATTTTCAATAAATCTCCCTGAGTCTAGAGAACTCACAGAAACAAACTTTTGATCTTTATGATTTTTTATTTTCTTTATTATAATTATTTTTAAAGGAAAATTAGAAAATAACACTTTTAACGTTTAAAAAGTCATAAATAAATCAAAATAATTAGAAAAATTATTTTAAAGGGTATGAAGTGATGAAGGAACAATTAGAAACATTTTGATACATTTTCATATTTTAATAACTTTTAATTATTTTTAATTTAAAAATTAGCTAAAAATGAACTATTTATTTTAAAATAATTTTTAGTTTTCCTAGGTGTCCCTGATCATAAGGAACTCAGAAAAAGACTTTTAATGATTTTCTTAAAAATATATTAATTATTATAAGTATTTTAATATAAAATTTTCATTTTATTTGAAAAAAAAACTTTAGTGATCAAATCAATTCAAATGGGCTTCAAATTTTTATACTGGGTTAAAATAATTATTTTTACAGTGTAGAATAATTTTTCCTTAATTTTTGGATAATATTATATTTATTTATTTTTTATAAAGTTAAGACACTTAATTAGCTAGAAATTATGAATAATAACTTAAATACAGTTTATATTTTTTCTAGAGTCATCTGACCACTAGGTACCTACCAAAACAAATCTCATATTTTCCTGGTTAAGATTTTTATTTGTATAATTAATTTAATCAAAAATGGGCCAATAGACTTGAAAATTAGGTTTTCAGAGTTAGAGGTGTCTTCTAACCTTTAAAAAAGCTCGAGACATCCTCACTGTCATTAGGAATCAACCCCTAAAATTTCAAGTCATGGTGAATAATATTTAATTAATTAAAATTAAAATAGACCAGAGGACATTTAATTAATTAAAAATCACAAACATATGAAATAAATTCTATTTTACTCAATATTATTGTCCTCTATTCATTGAGCAAGATCGAGTCTCATCCTCAAGTCTTGTGTTTATCCTTCGTGATAGATACAGGATTTGAGGCACATTACTCTTTCATTTTAAACTATGAAAAATATGGTGTCAGTTTGATTTCATACTTCAACGTCCTTCGGAAGCGGGCAACGGGATTTCGATTCCGGCGACCGACAGCTTCTTACGAGCAATCCCACAAACCAAACCCAAAATAATCGCCGACATTACTTCAATTTCAATCTCAAAATACAGCGCCAAAAACTTGATGTCGTAGCGGTTTTGTAATGTTTAATTTTTAAATAATTCTTATTCTTTTTCCATAATTTAATTTTACACACTAGGGTTACTACACATATGCATATATCATTTAAAGTAAGAAAGCACTTTCTTTTCAAGGCTTAATATTAAATATAGCAATGTGAAAAATGTGAAATGTGAAAAATCTTTTATTAACTTAGTAAGGCTTTACTTAAACTTCAGATAATTATTTAAGAAATAAGTTTACAAGTTTATGTGTAAAAAAAGTATCTAAATCTTACAAATCTTTTTTAAAAGCTTAAAGAAAATGTTGTGTTTCTAAACTAATTAAAAGAAAAAGAGCTCAAATTATGTAAAAGTCTTTCCCCTTGCAATGAGATCATAATCAGAGTAGGAATCAAATGTTAAAAGGTTTAAATGATGTTTTGTTAATCAGAGTAGGAAACAAAAGTCTCCACACACACACACACAAGACCTCAATCCACACACTCTTCTTCCACCCTTTTCTGCTATATTTACTCCTTTTATCATAGCACATGATATCCCCAGGAGTCACTTCAGATGCCCCTTTGAAATTCGTTCAAATTTAATGCACGTTGAAGAATATTGATTTTGGCGCCTAGGCGCCCAACTTTGTAGCCTAAGAGACACCCTTCTAAAAGCCTTCAATAACTGACTGGCGCCTTAGTGCCAGATTCTAGGGTCTAGATGCTAGCTTATTTTATACTTCCTAGCTCCAATTGTCATTGTTTTGCTCCGATTTTGCTCCTTTTTCACTAAAATGCCTTCTCTTGTACATGAAAAAAAAAATGAAATACTTACATTAAAGTGCAATATCATTAAAGATAAGAATAAAATGTAGAAAGAAAATAGAACATTTTAAGGTGTATCTGACAAGCATATGTTATGCAACACAATCCACTTGCAATATGCCACTAACAAGCATACGTATGCAAGGCAACTCAAAATGCTTGACAGCACATCGAATTAGACCTAACTACCTCACATATGTACTTTGTTTAGCATTTGGATGTGAGGCATAGCTGCCTCTTGCTTTGTTGATGTGTGTGGGAACTTTCACCTCTAGGTCTCTAAAATGGAAACTCTCCATAATGTTGTGGAATGGGCTACCTACAAAGCTTTCCCCATGTCATAACTTCTCGTGATTTTAAAAAGCGTTCAAGCTACAAAGCATTTCTTACTTTATGAAATCTAAACATCCTAAACTCTCCTAGGAAGGTTAGGGAAACCAAACCAAGGGGGGATAGTGACGCCAACCCACTACTATTTTTGGCTAATGTTCTCAAAAGGGAAACTCTCATATTCAAAAAGAATGTCTGACAAAATCTCTCTAACAAAAGACTACTTCTAAAAAATCAATGATTAAAAAATAGAGCGCGGTTGTGTTGACTGTCGTTGGTTGATGATGCTCGCCCCGTGTGGGCAGCTAAATCCATGACACTAAACCAAGACTAACCTTGGGTCAGTTAGGAAGGAAAAGGTAAGGAGTTTTAGGGCTCTCACCACCATGAAGGTTACAGATGCATTTCTTCAAGTAAGAGGAATCTCTCTTATTAGTAAGAGAGAAGCCTACATTCTAGTGGTGCGTTGGCATTCTTCCCTGGATTATGATGAAGCACTCTTCGTGAAGATCTTCTCACATGTGCAAAAGATAAGGAGGAGGAATATGGATAAAATGTGATATTATTTTCCTATAAAAGATGTATTAAATACATTCAATGGTTGTCAAACTCCTTTGAAAGGTATTAAATCTTCAACATTAATTACAGAGCTAATAAAAATGTCTTTAAGCAAATTTACAACATAAGCTTTAGCATTAATTTTCTTAATAATCTCAAATGGATCGCATACTCTAGATTGTAATTTTATAAATTAAGTGAACGGAGACCTGTCATGAAGAATTTTTTTAAAGTAACTAATCACAAAATATAAATTCATTAAATATTTAATTATTTATTTCTAATTTCAATATATTATGCATTTAAAAATTCTACTTGTTTCTTAGAATCTTTAAAAAAGCCTTAAAAATCTTTAGCAAATGTAAATGCAAACTACAAATGAAAGATAATATTTGTAAAACTAACTACTTTTCTAGGATTGTAAGAATAAATAAATTCAACTGTGGTCCTGTTGGTCTTCCTAGAATGTGAGCTATTAAAGTTAAATTGTATAGCAAAAAAATAAGTTTTTTTAAGAATCTATTATCTAATGTAGTTTGGCTATCAGTTTTTGGGTGAAAGGGCAAAGAGAATTTAAGTGTTGTGCCCATATGTTCAACAAATTCTTACCAATTTATGATACAAATTGATGTCTTGGTCAGAAATTATAGTGGAGGGAAGTCTGTGGAATCTAACAATGTTCTTAAAGAATAGTTTGGTAAACTTATAGCAAGGTAAAAAGTGTGCCTCTTTCAATAAACTATAAATTATCATATTAATGCTTTCATGCCATAGATCCAGAGGAGAACCTCGGTGACTTCCCAAGCTATCCTAATGTTTGGCTTTATTTTTTAGGAGAAATATTTAGATGTTTCATCCTGCCAATTTTATTTAATTAGCGCTTATATTTGCGTGACAGAGTCACACAAATTGCCTAGAAGATATGAGGGTTTACGTCGTACCGGACGACAACCTA
>NEWO01000835.1:7745-18193 GCA_003013225.1 Phalaenopsis aphrodite
TTTCTGTAATCAATGTAGATTTGCCAACCAGTGATTTGTCTTGTTGGTATTAATTTATTATTCTCTTTCATCACAACAATTACAACCCCTTTCTTAGGTACGCAATGATTTGGACTCACCCAAGCTCTCTCTGAAATTGTATATATTATTTCAGCATCTAACCATTTTAAAATCTCTTTCTTAATAAGTTCTTTCATCATAGAGTTTAATCTCTTTTGAGTATCAACTTTTGGTTCATGATGTTCTTCCAATAAAATTTTGTGCATAATAATCTAAGGATTGATTCCTTTAATATTAGATAACATCCATCCAAAAGCTTTCTTATATTTTCTTAAGGTTTCAAACTACTTTTGTTCTTGTGCTTTAGATAATTCTGGGGATAAAATAATAGGTAATGTGGATAAATCTCCTAAAAGGGCATATTTTTAATGAGTAGTAAGTGTTTTCATTTCTAGTTCAGGAGGTTTTACTATCAAAGAAATCAAATTATTATTATTATCTATAGGATCTAACAATTCAAATTGTTCATGAACATAATCCAATTCTTCATTACTCACTTCCATAGATTTATCTTGAATTATATCATCATCCTTGTACTCCAAATACTCTTCTGCAACTTTCTTTTCAAATGTATTTGTGAAATATTCATTACTTAAATAGTCATTAGTTTTCTTCCTGAAGCATTCATCATCTCTTCCTTTTTTTGGGTATCTCATTGACTTTGCAATATTAAATTTAACTTCTTGATTTATCTTGACTTTTGTTGGGTATCTCTCATTGTTAATTATCCTTTCTGCACATCTATCAAAGCTCTTCTAGTGACAAAAAATGGTCTTCTGAAAATGATAGAAATTTCTTTATCTTCCTCCATATCTAACATAATAAAACTCACAGGAAAGATAAATTTATCAACCTTTACCAAAACATCTTCAATAACTCCTTTAGGATAGATAATCAAATGATCAATTAGGTGAAATTTCTCCTAAACCCAACCTTCTGAAAGTCGACTAAGACATAAGATTAATGCTGGCTCCCAAATTACATGAAGCTTTTCCCAAAGATTCTTTCACAAATAGCACAAGAAATAGTAAAACTACCACAATCTTTAAGGTTTTTAGGAAGCATTTTCTAAATCATAGCCCTACACTCCTCACTAAGTGCAATAGTCTCATTATCTTTAAACTTCCTTTTTTTATTAAGTATATCCTTCATAAACATCACATAGCTTGAAATTTGTTCCAGAGCTTCAACTAATGGAATGCTTATTATTAATTTCCTCAATATTTCCAAAAATTTTGTAAATTGGTTATCAATGTTATACTGCTTCAATCTTTGAGAAAATGGAGATGGTAATCTTTCTACAATAATTTTTATTGGTTTGATAGTATATTGTGACTTAGAATGAAAATATTCACTAGACTTTTCATTTTCCACCCCTTCCTTCTCAACTTCAACTTCAATTTTATTTTGAACTTTTGTTTCCAATTCTTTTCCACTTCTTAGTTGAATAGTCTTGATTTTATCTTTCTTCTGATCTTTACGATTAACTTCAACATTACTAGGAAAAGTTCCTGGAGGTCTATTGCTAAGTGCAGTAGCAATACATCTCAACTGATTTTCTATGTTTTGAATGGTAGCTTCTTGACTTTATAATTGTGCTCCTTGACCTGTAATTGTGCTCCCATTTGCAATATTAATTCTTCAATTGACAATTTCTTCTCCTTACTCTGTGAATTTTTATTGAAACATGGAAGATGATAAAGTTTATAGTTAGAATTTCCCTGATTGCCGGAGTTTCGTAATGTGATTGCAACATTGTTCCCCCAATGTAAATTTACAGAATTAGAGTTATTGTTAGTCAACCTGAAATTAGGGTGATTTTTCCAACCAGGATTATAATAATTTGTATAAGGATTATTATATTGGTTGTTTATTGCATTTAAAGTTTTTGTGGTACGCTAAAAATATCTTTCAATATTACAATACACACACGACATAGTAAATATGCAATTCAATCCCAATAAAAATAAATTCAGTTTAAATAATTTTATATTTTAAAATCTTTAAGCTATCGAACTGTAATAATAACACAAGTATATGTATCACTCAAGTAATAAATGGTTCTAATGGAGTCTTAAGTGTCGATCCCAAAGGGATTTGGAAATTTTTACGGTCATAATGTCAAATAAAATATTAAAACTATAAAATTTAAGTACTAAAATAAATCTAAAGTAAATTTACTATATGATAAATGAAAAGCAGTTAAAAGAACTAGATTAACTAAACTATTTGCTAAACTTTAAAAGTAAACTTACTAAGACTAATCAAAGTTTTATAACAAAGATTTCAAATTTAAGAAAGCATCAATACCCTTTACCATGAGTTTATGGATTGTGAAGTAATTAAAATCATTTAAAATACATATAAAATTGTATTGTACCAAATAAGAGCAATCCTATTCCTTACTCTCTGAGAGTGCAAAAGGAACATTGACTAATCTAGAGTTTGTTCCTTAAATCCTTGGTTAGATTGAGATGATACTGGCTACCACACCAGAGCTCTAACTTCTCCCTCCCTGGGGGCTAACAATCTCGCTTTAGCTTTCAAGCAACTGGACCAAATTGGGGATTTTAGTCTTATCTCCCTAAAGTCTCCAATTTTGTGCCCATCAAAGTATATTTCCCTCTTTATTTGCACTCAAACCCATGGACTACATTCTCATCCATGAAATTAAATGTGACCCTTACCTTGTTGTAGAAAGCATATTCCTTTCGGATGTTATATTTCTCAACAAATTTTAAAATTTCACTTGGTTAAATCAAAATGTAAATAAAGATCAGAGTTGGAGTCAACACAATTTATTAACATTTAAAACCTTTTATGATAAAATTAATTCTTCACAAAATCATATCTTATTATAGGGTGCAGGATAAATAAGAATACTCATAATTCATGAGAATGATACCAAAAAATATAGATTTAATATATAAAAATAAGTTTGCAAAACAAATAAAGGAAAGAAAAAAACTTATCTCACACTCATTCTCAAGAAAATCCCTTAAAGATCCCTTTAAGCACTTTATCTTTTTAAAATCACACTCAACTCTCTATTAGAAATATAATAAAGAAGAAATCTCTCACCTTCCCTCTCCTCTTACAACTCTAGAAGAAAATCTCTCTCACACCAAAACCACTGTCTCTCAAACCTCACGCACGCCCCCCTTTTGACTCTAGACTCTCCTCTTTTTAATTAGGGCCAGCCTTCCTTTCAAAAAGACATCAAAATTCCTCTTTTTTTTTCCCAAAAGGCACACCTCTTTACACAAAGAGAAAAGTCCCTTCATCTAAGAGACATATCTCTTTTTTCAAGAGCCTTTCCAAAGTCTTTAGATGCATTAAATCAATCCATGGGCATTTGAATAAACTGGAGACTTCTAGAACCGCTCCAAAATAGTTCCTAACCGCCTTACTTTATCTTAAATTATCTATGGAACTTCTAGCACAAGTGTATTGAAGTTCTACACTATTTACTAGATTCTGTCACCTCTGGTGCTAGCTCTAGTGCTTTGGGAGCCGTTTCTCTGTAAAATGGTGCCTCTGACACTAGTTTCTGGCGTTATGGTTACTCCGACTTAATTTATCTCCATTTTGAATCCAAATTTACTCTTTTTTGCTACTTTTTGCTCCAAATGCCTAAAATTGATACACATGGAACAAAACATGTAAATACCCTTCTTTAAAATGCAATTTCACCAAATTTAAATATAAAATGTATACATAAAATTGTACATTACTTTGGTTATCAACCCTTACCCAACATGGTCATCACATCATTCCATGTGGGGAATTTAGTTGGCACCATGGGATTAACCCCATAATTCATTTAATTAACTAATTAAGGGGATTACGACATTCCTTTTGGGCCTAAAATTTGAGCTAATCTAACTCATTAGCCTAAGCCTAAAAACCCAAAATCTAACCCAAACCCATGGCTTAAACTTATGGTCCATGGTTCATCCTTAATGGGTAACCCATAACCCAAAACATACCCAACAGAACACGAAGAGAACCCATCGAGATAAATTTGAATTTAAAGCTCTTGGTTAGTGGCTTAGCCTCATCCAACATGGCTCTTGATGGGCGGGGGTTGGGAGGGCACATGTCACTATACATGGCACTTAACCTATCTCCCTCGGACCAATATCTAATGAGTCAAGCCAGCTCATCTATGATCTGAATTATCAACTTAAAACCATCCAATCTACTCAAAGACCTCCCCAAGCCTTCTTCTTCATCATGCTTACTACCATGATGGGCCCATCATGGAAACTTTCAGTTGACTATCCCTTGCTCAAATTTTACTGAGATTTCTCTAAGACACCTCTAAGGAGCTACCCAACCTTCTCTAATCACTCCAAAGCTTCCTTAAAGCCTCTCATGGTGACTTTAGAGGCCAACCTAAAAGCTCCTAGTACACAATGAACTTCATAGAAGGACCCTAAATCCTCTTGGTCAATGCAACAATAATGTCCCCATTGACCAAAGCATTTGATTCCCCATCTACTCAGGCAAAAAACTCCACTAGAAAACCCTAATTATCCAAACCTAATCCAGGACAATTTCTTACCTCAACATGAAATCTTTTCAAACTTGAACTCAAAGCTTCCAAAAACTTCCTAGGACCTCGACAACTCTCCCATAATTAAAATTAGGATTTCTCGGAGTCTCCAACCCATCCCTACACAAGCATGAGCCACCATTTGGTCTAGCTTATGGTTAGGGCCAATTTTAATTCAAATGGAGATAAGGAGAAGCTTTGTGGTATCATGGTGATTATCTTTATTAAGCTCAATTGAGGCCAAATATCTTGGGAAAAGGTATGGATAAAAATCCCTAAAAAAAGCTTTAGGTTTGGTATTTTGTGAAAGAAAAGGATACACCATGTTCATTAAACCGTATTGGTGTGTTTGACTAGGTTAGATGAAGCTGTAGGAACACAAGGTGAGTGATTTGGCTGAGAAATGAGAGAGATCTTAACCTTTGATTACCGATGGTTCTCGATTCTTCATCCAGTGGGGATGATAAACTGATGTCTTCCATTTCCATTTATTGAAAACAAACAACAAGGATCATGTAAAACCATCGAACAATACAGGGAAGGAATACCAGACCACAAGACAGTGCAATATCAACATAGAGAGCACAAAAAATTAGCATGGGTTGCGTGGGCTTTCGATGACACCAAGGATGACGCATATGCCACATGAATAAGTAGGAAAAATCTGAATTTTCTACTTAAATAAATTTAGAAAAAGGCTAATAACGTTAAAAATTCATAACTTTTTTAGAAGAATCACAAAAATAAAATAAAAATACACCTGAGCTTAGTGAACAGAGATGAAAATAATAAAAATATAAGAAAAAATAATTTAATAATATATAACTTTTCATTAATAACATATTGAAATTTCACGGGCTTTTCCCTCTTCACCTAGGAAAATTTCTTATTTTTTCCAAGGCCAGGGGATCTCTCTAACATTGAAATGATCAATTTCTTGCCAAACTAATAATTATCCTAAAAAAAATTTATAACAAATCTAAAAATAAAAAATTAAAGATAGAAATTAATAGGGAAAATTGAGGCAATAAAGTTAAACCTTAAAACGAAAATTCCCATCTTTAAAAACCCTAAAATGAAAAATTAAAAATCAGGAGTAAAATTGTAAAAATTAAAATTAACACTTTAGCCAAAAACTTGTTCCCAAACTTAGTTTAACACATTAAATCAATCTTACCCATGATCCTAAGGGACTAAGAGCAAGGTTATCTCCTTTAACCATAGGCTTGCCGCCTAATTACCTAGGGTTAGCCTAATTTGAACCTAAGCCTTGTTTAGGCTTAACCTAATTCAATCCTAGACCTAATAGGTTCATACCTAAACTTGTCCTAATTGAGACTAAACATAAGTTCAGATTACGTCTAAACCTAAACCTTTTTATTAAGTTGTCGACACAATTTTAGGTGAGGTCATCCTGTAGAAGTTGTCTATTGCCGTAATCAGAATCTTGTCGCCGCTTTGGAGGGACATTTAATTTACATACATATTTAATTTTAAAAAAATATTAAATCAAACTAATCTCAAATCTTTCATACTTTAAATGAAAGAACGCCACACCATAAGCTATGTATCTATCTCGAAAGACAGACACATGGCTTGACGGTGAGGCTCAATTAAATAAACTAACAAATATATAACATCTGTTTAATCTGTGAAACCATTTTATTATAAGACGACAAGTTCATCTATTTAATATGAAAAATTAAATAGGGTTTATATTAAGTTGGGTTCTTGAAAGTTTCCTATAAAAACAAGCCCTTATAGTTAATTATATCTTAGATAACCGAAGTCACCTAAGAAAACTCTTGATAAAAGTTAGGGGTTATTGTCTTCAAGAATTTTAAAGGGTAGGACTTTTCAAAGATATCAGACAAAGAGGCGTGAAGAAGGAATAGCTCAAATTTGGAACATATTATGGAATCCAAAGGAAGAAAGACTAGGGGATGTCACAGATCTTGAGGAGAACCTCAGTGACTTCCCAAGCTATCCTATGGTTTGGTTTCAATTTAGAGGAGAAATTTTTGAAAGTCTCATTTTACCAGTTTTATTAATTAGGGCTTACATTCATGTGAAACGATCACACAAATAGCCTGGAAGATGTGACAATTTAGGTCGTAACGAATGACAACCTCAAAATCCTAAAACATGTTAGGGCTTATAATGTATAACAGAGCCATACAAAAGCCTAAAGGAAAGTTAGGATTTATGTCGCACTAGGCGGACAACCTTAAAGTCTTATGGTTTGGTTTGTTTAATTCTACAAAATGGTTTAACTTGTTGATCCCAATTTTTAAAAGAAGAATTTATGAGTTGACACCACTACAGCGCCAAAAACTTGATCCTTATATGAAAAGTAAGTTGTGTAAAATATATATAAATATAGGAAATTAATCATGAGATTCTACACAAGTATACATATCATTATCAAGTAATAAAGGACTTTCTATTTAAGCCCCAAATATCAATCTCACAAGGAAGGTGTAAACTAGCAAATATAAGTTTTAATAGGAAATTCACAGAAAATCAAACAAAATCACTGTCACTAATTTCAAATGTTGAGATGTTATCAAAACTAAAGTACTTAACTATTAGGAAAATAGAAATGCAAAGTTTAAAAGGTAAATACTAATCTACTAACTATGTTTATGTAATGAAGATTTCTTATGTGAAAAAGCATCCTTCCCACTACAATGAGGTTTTGGTGAAATGAGATGAGATAAATGTTTATAATATGTATTGTGCTAAATAGGAGCAATTATAATTCTCTACCCTGATACAGTACATAAAAAATCATTGGCTAATCTTAGGTTTAGTCCCTAAATCCGTGGCTAGGCTAGGATGATATCGACTCCCACACAAGGGCTCCCACTTACCTTCATTTGAAGGCTAACTCTCACTTTAGTTTTTAAACACTAAGACCGAATTGGGGATTTTAGTATGTCACCATAAAGATTCTCCAATTCTATACCCAACAAAGAATATTTCCCTACTTATTCACACTTCATTTCATGAACAAATTTCTCCTCCATGAAATTAAAAGTGATCCTCACTCTGTTGTTGAACTCATATTCCATTTATGAGATCATATGTTTCACAACATATTTTAACAATTCAATTGGTGAAATTCAAATGTAAATTAAGTTCAGAGTTAAAAAATCATCACATTTTATTTTATATTTTAATCTTGACACATCATATTATCTCTTCATTTCACCATATCTCAGAGTAGGGAGAAATATAGAGTGAACTACTCAGACTTCACGAGAAAGACAAAACAAAACACAAATTTTATGCAACACTAATAAAGAAACAAAACTTATCTGAAACCCTTTCTCAAAGCAAATCCCTTGTAGCCTTTCCTTAAAAATGCTAGATGAAGTTATCTCTCACTTTTCTCCTTTTCCAACACTCTTACAGAAAGTTTGACACTAAATCTCACCACACAAACTCTAAAATATAAAAGAAAAATCAGCAATGAACTCCAATATGGTGGTGGAATGAAGATGGATTATGAAGAATGGCAAAAATGGGGCGTGAAGGAATGTCTTGGACCAAAAAAGAGTCACTTTTCTGATGAATTTCAGCACCATAGAAAGCCCAAAGTCGATTCTCCAAGAGCTGCTTACAAAATCTCTTCAAAAATTGTCTAAGTACATCAAACCTTCTAAAAATGGGAGCTGAACCGCCTTTGGTGCGTCAACACTAGTTATGGTACCGTCGGCACTGAGTAAAAATTTCAGTTGTTTTGTTGTTCTGTGCTGTCGGCGCTGCTCTTGGAGCGGCCGTCTTTGAGTACTTCTTCAAAAACATCATTTTGACTCTAAATTCCATCCTTTTTGCTTCTTTTTTTTTAAGTCCTAAAAATCAACAACCTGCAAGAAAACATCAAAATACCTTCCATTAAGGTGAAATATCACTAAAAATAAGTATAAAATATGTGTTTAAAAATACATATATTTTTGGTGTATCAAAATCCCCCAAACTTGTTATTTTTCCTCAAGTAACACCTCTACTACATAAAAATATGACTTATGGTAAAGAATTTAACTTCTAGATTTCCATATTTAAGTTCTCTAAACGTAATAGTATAACTTAAGAAAAATTCAAAACAACTCCAGTTAATATTAAAGGTGTTAGGATATTCAGTAATTAAGTCTAAGATTTCTAATCCTCTGTTTCTTTCAAGAAAAATTACAATTTGTCATATTGAAGTCACTTAGAAAATTCATATTCAAAAGAACTTCAAAAAACTTTACTAATCATTAAGCTAATACTCAAAAAAAAAGTTTAGAAAATGTGTCAAAGTCTTTTTCCTTAAGTTTATTCAAGTGAAGCCAATTTTTAATTAAGCATCTCCTCAAGCTTCTCCCCACATATTTTTTTTTTACTTTTCAGGATCATTGTTAATCCCCTTTTTCTTTTCTTTCTTCTTCTTCTTTGTTTAATGTTTGTGAGGATTACTATATCTGGATAGCCTTTAATGATTTTGAACCTCACTATCCTCTACTTAAAGTTAGAAAATTTTTACATTTCTTCACTTAACAACTTTATATTAACTTAAAAATTACAAAAAGTTTAGTTCTTTTCTTTTTACATGAATCTTTTAAGATTTTTATTACTGCAAAAGTACAAATTCCTTTACTAAAAGTAGAAAAACATAGTCTTATTCTCTTTTACCAAATATCTAGTCCTTAGAATTAACCTTTATTTTTGAAATTTTTTTTACTTAAATTTACAATATATTTAGAAACATAAATATAGTTATCCAAAGTTAACCCCTAATACCAAAGGTCATGTTAAATTTAAAATTTTTGAAAATATAGTTAATTGAGGACATATAAAATTAAGTTCTTTTTTTAAAAAAAAATAATTTCCCCCCCACCCATAAATTTTTTAAAAGATCTACTAGAAGAACTTTAAAAATAAAAGAGTGAAAGAAAACAATAAATACATAAAGAAAATTCATAACTATTGAACATTCTGACTTTTACAAATAAATTCTGAAATACTACAGGTGCTAATATGAAGAACAAAAAGGCTTAGAACATTAAATTGCTAATAATATATATAAAATTTGCTGAGAAAGAGTTAATTATAATACATATAACAAAGTGTTGAAACTAACAACATAAATAAACTAAATTTTAAAAATGGAAACGGTTTTACACATTACAACATAACAACATAGTCTCAACAATATCACAAAACAAACAATACAATCACAAAGTATAACAAAAACAAATAAACAAAATAAAAGATCATCAGTCATCATCTTCTTCATCCTCAACATCTTACTTCTGCTATTGATATGGAGTATAAACAGGGTGAATAGAGAACTGAACTATATGATCACCCCTCAGGTATTTCCCTAAACCATTATCATAAGCAACATCATATTCAAACTTTTGTTGAATCAAATCATCTGTATGAGCATTTCTGACCTCCATATTCTGCATCCTATGTTCCATCCTAAGAATATCTCCCTGCTGAATCATCATCTACTCCTATAACTCCCTGTTACTGGGGTCACTTGAAGTAGGCTCACTAAAAGTAGGGGTACTAGAAGTAAAAGGAAGATCCCTGGCCTTACTTCCAGATCTCCAATCAACATGGGACTCATAAGTTGTAATGCTTGCAGGCCCAATCGATCTCTGAGGCTCAATCCTCTCCTCATCAGGTCTGAAATCAACTCCTGCATGCTCAAAAAGTGTATAAATGAGAGCAGTTTAGCCCAATCCACCAGTAGTATCTCCCAGAGCAATAGATCAAGTGTTCATATAAATGGTACAACCTACATTTATATCCATCACTTGTTGAATACAGTAGTTCA
>NEWO01000835.1:51522-84249 GCA_003013225.1 Phalaenopsis aphrodite
CCTACGCCAATTTATATAGAAGGTGGAGCCTAGGCACCATAGTTAGGCGTCTAGGTGCTAGAAATGGTTTCTTCCAAAAATTCATTGAATTTGAATGAATTTTGAATGGTTACCAGAGGTGACTCTTGGAAATTTGGCCCTATGCTATATAATAGTAATTTTATTGCAGAAAAGGTGGTGACACAAAGGAGGAGAAGAGGAGAGTAAGTGAAGAAGAGTGAAAGAGAAGATTATCTCTCAGAGTTGTAAGAGGAGAGGGGGAAGTGAGAGATTTCTTCTTCATTACATTTCTAAGAGAGAGTTGAGTGATATTGTAAGGAGAGAAAATGATTCAAAGAAACATCAAAGGATTTTCTTGGGGAGGAGATTGAGATAAGAGGTTGTACTTTACTTATTTTGCTTGTTTTTGTTGTATAAATTTGTTTTTATATATAAATTCATGTTTTGTTGTATCTAACTCATGAGATCTGAGTAGTTTATTTTGTCTTTCTCCCTGTAATGAGAAATAATCATGTGAAGAAATGAAATTTTTTATAAGTGTTATAATTTTATAATTATAATGATTCAAACTTTGAACTTCATTTACTTAATCAATCTAGCCAATTTTTTCAGTTAAAATTTTTTGTGGAACACATTGATCGGAAAGGGCTATGCTTTCCTTAACCAAGTAAGAATCACATTTGATCTCATGGATGAGATTGTAGTTCATGTGGTTAAGTGCAAATAAATAGAGAAATAAGTTTTGATGGGTGTAAATTGTTGATTCTGGAGTGAAAGGGGAGAACCATAGTTGAGAACTTAAGGCTAGCTGTTAGCCTTCACGCAGAGGGATAGTGGGAAATCTAGAAGGAGAGCTAGTTTCTTCCCAGCATAACTAAGGATTTAGAAACTTGACTCTAGATTAGCCAATTTTCTTTATACACTTATAAGAGGGTAATCAATAGGTATGCTCCTATTTGACACAATATAATTTACAATAATTTGAATTATTCACTAATTATAATCTCATTGCAAGGAAAATGTTACTTTTAAATTTGAACTCTTCTTCATAAAACTTAGTTTTAGTTATATTAAAATTTACTTTGAGTTTAGAGATAAGAGTAGTGGATATAATTCACTTAGTTTAAAAACACAAATTTTGACCTGCATTCCAATTTAAGTTTTCTACAGTTTAGTTAGAGTTTCTTTGAGTTAATATTATAAGAATTCTAAACTTTCCTGTGGGATCGATACTTAGGACTCCATTAGATCCATATATTATTTGTGTGATACGTACACTCGCGTAAGCATATTAGCCAATATTTGAAATTGATAAATAATACCTTAAATCTATATGAGTGGTAGCTATAAATATTTAAATAAGTTTTAACTATACTGATGTATATTATTATTATGGATGTCAAATAAACCTGCGCCTCTCATGGAAATGGCTCACATGGCATGCATGTGGCTTGGAGGTGTCTTAATGGCTTGCCCTTAGCTTGGCTAAGTTTCATGCAAAAGGATTTTGGAAGTTTTGGCCTTTTTGTATTGTTTTGTCATGAGGCTTAATCTGGAAAATTTAATCATGCATATGGTGTAGAGTTTTGACTTAATTGAATGGATGATGAGAAGCATTTGTCATGCGTGTTGAATTTTGGGCATTTAAAATGATTGGTTTTTAAAATGAAGGGATGTGGGCTTATAAAATCATTTAGGGAAGGCCTTAAATAAAGCTTTTAAATTATGCATGATGGGCTAGATGAATAATTTTCATGAAAAGAAGATTTATTTTTGGGCTCAAATTTTATGAAATTGAATTTGAAATGGTTTTAATGGGGATTGGGGGCAAATTGGGAATTTTTGTGAAAAACATGTTACTTTGGTAATTTTTAGAAATCTAAGTAAATTTGGTTAATTTTGTGGAGTACGGGGTGTTTTAGGTTAAATAGGTATTTTGAAGGGGTTTAAAATGGTTTTGGTTAAGAAATGAGAATTTTTGGGCCATCGAGGCATTTTGAGATTTTTTGGTGTTTCGGTCAATTTTGGGAAATTTGTGGTGAATTTGGATAATTTGAATAAATTGGCGTAATTTAAGAAAGACTTTTGGTGGGAGACTAGAAATTTGGGTAAATTTGGCAATTTTTGGGTTCCAAGGATATTTTGGTAATTTTTTTGTGAATTTGGGTAGAGTGAACATGCATAACATGAAGCTACCATAAAGTCATAGAATCCATAGGAGAACTCATTTTGGATCCTCACATGTTCATCCTTGTCATCTTAACCAAAGACTAAGGGCTTGGGACCAGGCATGTGAGTTTCCAAAAGGAGTTAGGAAGTAGTTCAAATGTAGATGATTTAGGGTTTAGGGTGTGTGTGGGGAATTATGATTGGTTCAAGTGTATGTGTGTGAGAGACCAAGACCAAGCCACCCAAGGTCATTCTAATGCTCCATTGATCCTATAAAAGTTCTCCTTGAGCTTCCTTGTGTTGGTTTCAACCTTCTAAGTATTAGAGGTTAGAAGTATACATATGAAACTCCATAAAGAATAAGGAAGAGTTTAGAACTTTTAAGGGTGGTAGGCTCCATCACTAAGCTTCTAAGATACTCGACGGGAAAGTCCTATGGCTAGATCTTAGGCTTCTAGAGAGGAGAAACTAGACCTCAACAAAAATGAATTCAATATCAATCCTCTCCTATTAAATTTTTGTGTCATAGTATTTTTAAAGCTTTTTAGGGAAAGGTGGTAAGAAGCTCTCATTGGCCTTGGCCTAGCCTCATGTCTGGTGATCTTTCTCTAGGTCAATTAGATTCACATGGATAGTTAAGGGGTTTTTATGTGAATTCCTAGGGTTTCTAGTTTGATAAGTACACTATGGCGTCTTTCACCCATCGAATGTCAACTTAGGTCATCTCAACCAAGGATTGAGGATTTGGTCTTAACCTCAGGAAGTGAGTTTAGTTCTGGCTAGAAGTCTTATGTGGGTAAATCCCATATCTAGTTATCTAAGAAGATAGCTAGGGAACCTTAAGGCTAAGTCCTAGGCTAATGTAGAGAAGAAAAGAGGCCCTCACTAAAGAGAGGTCAACTTTAAGCTAATCCAACTGTGTACTTTTATGTTGTCAGCTTCAGTAGTTTGTAGATTGTACATTTTTGTAGAGCTACACATGCAGCAGTTTTTAGCTACGTGTTCTTTTAGATATTAACATTTATTTCTTTTTTTGTTTAATAGATTACTAATGATATGATTTTTCTAGTTTTCTCCCCCAACATAGGCCATCCATTCTATCTGAGTTATTATTCGGAGAACGTTCAACCATTCCTGTTTATCGTGGAAGGAGGTCTCGATTCTTGTTCAAGATATGTGGTTTCAGGACTGCAAGGTATATATTAAACACATTATCTTCAATTATATATATATTTTTTATCACTGTACCATTTTTTTTTTCATTTTACAGAAACAGTGGTCTTCGCAACATGAGGAGGCCCATATCTTGTCCAATTTTGAGCATAAGGCAAGTGATTGTCTTCGTGAAATATTAAGTGACAAACTAAATACGCACCAACAACTGCCGTGGCTTGGTGAGGGTGTGTTTGCCTCACTTCCTAGGTACTAGGATTCTCCTGAATACTAGAAGAAGAGGGAGCATACAAAAAAAAATCACCTCTATGACTGCAGAGGCATAGAGGCCTCTACGCACACTCGTGGGGAGATGCTACAAACGGAGCATAAGAGATTACTGGTTAGACTTATATTTTGAATTAAAATTTCTTGTAGATTAACTTTATGCTAATTATTACACTATTTCTATATCTTAAAGTGTTGAGATGTGACACATCTGTTGCCGTGTTATATGCGCTCACTCATAAGCGACGGTCGAACCAGGACTGACTTGATAATAGATCTTAGGTAACCCAGGTAATTCAAAAGATTAATTAGTTTAGAATTCAAATAATTATTGAATTTTTCCTAGCCTTTAACTTTCATTAATCTTATTTTTTGTATGAGACCTTTCAAAGGAGTAAGGAGAGCCGATCCCACGAGTCGAGCGATATTACAATCATAGATCATGATCCTTTTGACATGGAATTGTATACAGAGGCTACTGGAAGGAAGAAAAAGGATCGAGTCTACAGCATAGGGTCTCAGTCGTCTTCTTGTGACCATTGTCCCTTTAGCTCATCCAGTGAACCGACTTCCACTGCCTAGAAGAGGAACTTCGTAGGCAGGTTGGCGCGCTTGCTTTTGATATTGAGGCCAGAGCCATTGTTGAGGTAGCTACCCTGATCTCCACCAGCTAGCCCAAATAAAATGGAGATGTAATTGAAGATGAAAGCAAATTTTGACATAGTAGTATGTCATGCACGGTAGGGAAGGAGGAAAGATGAGGATGAGTTTGGCGAGGAGTTGATGAGAGAACCGATGAGGAGAAGGGACTTATTATTTCCCTTTTAGGTTATTTATAAAAAAAATATTGAAATGAAAATTTATTTTTTTGTACAAATGTTCATTTTGGTTAGCTTATTGCAATGGTTTTTTTTTTTTATTTCTATTTATGGTTTTCACATTAATTAATAGTGTGCTATTTGATTAATAACTTCTTGGATTAGTATATTGTGTTATGTGAAAATTATTGTGTTAGAATTGTAGATGTAGAAATTGTAGTAATGAAGGAGCATATTATTTGTTTTTAATGCTATAGATTTTTAACAATTTACCGATGCACTATCATAATTTTTTACAGGCAGTACTCGTCGGTGATCTTACTATGGCCAATTTCGACAGCTTCAAATCCAACACCACGATATAATTTTGTGATATCTGCTCCAGTTTTCAGACGATCCAGACCATCAGACATAACAAACGTCGTACCAAAGATATCTAACTAAAGTCACTTGTGACGGTTTAGCATCATCGGTGAACCATCGACACTTATAAGTTGTAGGAAATTTCATCGGTTAAATAATTATCGACAAGCATTTTAGCTACACCCCCAATGACATTATTAAGCCATCGGAAATTTATGAACCGGTAGCTTTTATATATTTTCCGACAGTTTTCGGAACCTTAGAAATCGACTTATTTCTTGTAGTGCCACACTTAGTACAAATAAAGGACCATACAACTAAAGAATAGTATGACCCTGTCACATGGATCAAACTCAATAAAAAAAGACGAGTCCAACCTAACCACCTCAAATTGTTCCCTTTAAGCTCCTCATACACAGTAGTTGAACAAATACTGCTCTCTACGCTATCAATATATGAGAGAAGTTATGCGTTACAAATGCCTGGAGTTTGGAAAACTTATTATGTCCAAATTAAAAAGACATTTACGGCATTTAGGGATATTCCTATTTAAAAATTCAATGAAGGAAGTCATATTAGCTCTGATTTTTGACAACCAATTAACACATGCATTTCCCACTACGTAAATATGCGTAATTTTAAAATTGAAACTCATAAGTAATCTTTTAGAGTCTCTAATTAAGTAAAATAACAAAGAATCAATTTCAATTCAATCATAGCAAATTCTGATTGTTCGCCCTTCATATGAAGTTTTAAAAATAACAAAGAATCAATTTCAATTCAAAGGCTTTGGATTTGTAAGGCTTTTTCTATGTTTAGACTATAGTTAAAAGCAAAAAGTTTAGCATACATAATTTTATGAAGTGGAAGAGAACCAAAATAAGCTAACAACATTTTGCCTTTGAAGTTTCAAAAAATATATCCACAACTAGAAAATTATTGCCAAAAGAACCATTAATGTTAACTTTATTAAAATAGTTAAGGGGTCTACTCCAAAGAACAAATTTATGGATATTCAATCTTTGCTCCTCTATGTTAATGTCAAAAATATAAGCAAGAAAAATTATTACGTACGTTCACCACACGCAGATAAGCCTACGTTGAATCAATCAAAATACTCCTCCTACCAAAAGTGTATGTCAGTGGACCACAATTTTATTTTTTTAAAAAAAAAAAATTCTCACTAGTTGCGTCCAATGTCTGCACAGAATAATGGCTCCATAAGCAAACTCCTTGCAACCTTAAAAATCCTTAATGTAATTAAATTAGTTTTAGATATTAAAGAATTTTATTTTTTTTCAATACGATGAATGATTCTCAAATGTTTCCCTGAGAAAAACAAGTGGTCTCATATTAGTTGTAATAAATAGATATGTGTCTAATTGGGTAACCTCTACAATAATTTATATCTACTCAAGAATAATAAATAACCACAATAGAACATCAACTATATGTTTATTATTATCTAATTCAAAGTGACTAGTCATAAGGCTTATGGGGCTAACATTCTCGCTCTCAAAAAAGTATAATCTGTATCAAAGCCTTGGTTCTTTATATGGCTTAACGTTTAATAATGCAAACATTTTGTCACATGATGGCCAAATTTTTTATTAAGAAAATAAGAGAACCTAGAGAAGTTTTAGAATATAAAAGTTTTGAGACATTTTTTTCTTAGGTATTGAATAGAAAGATATAGTTTTTTTCTTAATATTAGAGTGTAGGACTGGCTAAGAGTGCATTTTAGTGGAAAAGCCATAACCAGATAACATGAAAAAATCATTTAAAGTGTGATTATGGATTATTTAAATTGCTTCCAAAAAGTCTTTAAGCTAAAAAAAAAAACTAATAAAAGGATAGGGGCTTTTCTGATTTTATTTTAGTTTTAATCAAGCAACCATTTAGGAATAAATTCATCATTAAAATTATGGCACATGGATGATTTTTAGGCTGCATAAGATGGCCAAGCTTGAAGAAAAATACATATAGTATGTTCCTTGCATGCATGAATTACGCACACACAGACACACACACACTCACTCACGCACACACGCACACACACACACACCTATATGGTAAAGCTTAGTGATGTGAAGTGATTTATAGCTTAATCCTAATACCAATGATGATAGCATATAGATGATGAAGATTTTGAATTTGAATGAATTAAGTTGTATGTGTTGCTAAAGTGGAAGGTTAAATCAGTGGGGTGAAATGGGTGATAATTTTGTCGATTGTAATGGGTGAAGTGGACGACATGGTGGCCATGTTAGTCATGAAGGTTGTGGCATCATAGTGTTTGTCGTAGCATGTAATAATCTTTCGTAGTTTTGTTAGCATTAGTCTTTTTACGCCACCTATATATATATATATATATATATATATATATATATATACATATATATATATTAAGTGTACCATAAGCATATCGTCTCCATAAGGTAATGTATGTAACAAGTTTGAATAATATTGATAAATATTAAAGTATGTGGAAAAAGGTTATTAATATGAAAACTTAATTCCAAAGAGCATAAGCATTAATGCAAAAAAGTACATGAAGATTATTTGCATTAGAAGTTATCCATGACTTTTTGAAGTCATGAATGTGATCGATTACCAACATCATTTAATTTATTGGAGAAGACCTTGTAATTGATTGATTAAGGTTAACGCTGATGGTAGCTATAACCCTGTTAAGGCAGGGGTGGGACGTGACTTCAGAAATCATGTTGTTAAGGTTCTTTTGATATTTGTTGCTCCTACCTGTGATACTTCCCCTCTGCTGGCTGAAAAGGAAGCTTGATTAGCAGCTCTTAAATTGGCCTCTTCTTATAAATACGATAATATCATTGTGCATGGGAATGAATTAACTCACCCTATGAAAAAACTGAGATGTTTTTTTAATTGTTCTTTGGAAAACTTATATCAATATCAGGTAGTTGGCTCGGCATAATCAAGATCTTAATATTCAGTGATCCTTTATACCTATCGAAGGTAACTAGCCTATAGATTGGTTGACAAAGCATAGTTCTTTATCTCAGAATGTTTTTCTTCATATTGTTCCCCTCCCTTATTTTTCTTTTTAGAATAAGGGGAATTTTGCTTGATCTCCCCTTCTTTAAATCCTCGTACACCTTGTAATTTTCCTTGTTGAATGAGATTGGTATTGCCAAAAAAAAAGGATGAAAAATCAAAAAGTTTCATGATTAATTATAGTAATGAGAGGGTGAGAAAATCATAATAAAGACTCCTATACACTAACATATAATGATAGTGTAATATAATAGCAAATGAGTTGGGTAGTTGTGTGTTTCTAAGAAAAATAATTACACACACAATGAGTGTAAAATATATAGTTTTATTTTGATGAGAATGATAAATAAAATGAATAATTCATAATGACATAGTTGATAACTTATGGGATAAATAAAACGAAGGGTATTATATGTTTCTTTAGAAATTGAATTAATTAAAACATGGAATGCAAAGGACACTTACAAATTTATCATCCTCGAAGGCCATGGATGAACATAGAATGAGCGTAGTTCATTAGATAGATGATCATGTAAAGTCAAAATTTTCTTTCAACGAAAATGTGAATCTTAGGGATGTATCTTAAAATCATTGGAAACTTCATGATACTTAAAGAAGTGTGAGCATAAATGAAAATGCATGATGTGTGTGTGTGTGTGTGTGTTTGTGTGTGTGTGTGTGTGTTTGTGTGTGTGTGTGTGTGTGTGTGTGTGTGTGTGTGTGTATTGGTTTCATAAAGTCAATGATATCTATCAAAATAACGAATTCAATTCAAATTTTTATGAGTTCACCATCCAAGGATAAACGTTCA
Source organism: Phalaenopsis aphrodite (assembly GCA_003013225.1). Classification (NCBI taxonomy): domain Eukaryota; kingdom Viridiplantae; phylum Streptophyta; class Magnoliopsida; order Asparagales; family Orchidaceae; genus Phalaenopsis; species Phalaenopsis aphrodite. The sequence goes on from NEWO01000835.1 coordinate 60,154, forward strand.
TGTAGAAGCACCCATTAAGCTAATTCTCTGCTTAGTCAGAAAGAGGATTGAAGGAGCAAAAAGAAAATACATAAATTAACTTTATTATTAACTTTATTATGATGCCAAAGTAGTAATTTTCTGTATCGACATCTATATTTTTTTTATTAGAAAATACTACATTATAATAACATTTAAAACTATAATATTAATCGATATCCAAGTATAACAAAGAAAGTTGAATTAGTTGGTCGTGGTTAGAAAGGAAGTCTTCCGTGTTGTCCATTTCTTCAAATAGGTGAGGCAAAAGCTTCGCCACCAGCACATCGTCTTACCTAGCTAATCTCTTACTCATCGTACGTTAGACATGAAATTATATTTAAAAAACTAAATATAAATGTTGAATGCGAGATTTTTCATGAATTAGATCCTATAAAATTAGTGTCAATAGAGAGAGAGCATGTGAGGTGAATAGTGATAAATCGTCTCTTCTTCATAAAATGATTATCATGTTTATAAAAATTAGAGTATAAATGGGATATTACATTATCACACCCACTTGGAATGAGTTTGAACTAGGATATTTTTGGTATTTTACAAGTGTAGGTTTATCATCCAACTGCCTTCTGGCTCGGTCGGCTAAGCGAGTAGATCTCAAGTCAACGGAGAAAGCTCGATCGACTGAGCTCGGTAATAGTACAGTTGGTTGACTAATCCAACTTGGTTGACTGTCTTTGATCCTTAACGAGATAAGCCTTTGGAATCTACATGCGATGGTCAGATAAGTTTTTTGCAAGTGGATCTTCCTTTAGATTGGCTCTACTATAGGATAGGCTATCACATCAGACAAAATTTTTTGTATTTGTTAGATCAGAAGCTCCTTCTCTTATGGCTAGGTGACTTGTGCATGGATTGTTTAGTCATCTTCTAGTCCAATTCATAGCTCGGTCAGTATTATCCTTATTGACTTGGATCGTACGACATTGCTTGTTTGGTCAGGCAGGCATCACAATTTCGTGTTACATTGCTTGCTTCCATTGTGCTTCACTATTTTTGATTGTTATATCCACTAGAGAAAGAAAGCGCTAAGACCGAAGACAAAAGTGATGTCCTAAATATATGTCATAAAAAGTGCTCTCTTTTTTTATGACATAGTGACTGTTTATGAGCTAGGTTATTTGCGACGACATAAATACAAGACATGTCATCGCTTAGCAACAATAATATTTTTTTTCTAACTATTTTATATTATTAATGATGTATGATACCGACGGTTATAAGTAAACATTAACTGACAACCATATTTCATTGGTTCTTTTTTAACCTAGTTTTTTTGCGGGGTGTTAACTGACGAGTTTTTAATAAGGAAAGAGAATATGTGTAAGTAATAGTTTTAATTATTGACTACTTAAAAGTTGTTTATAAGTCGTCGAAACTAATTCTTTATACCGTCAAAATGGCACCCCTCACGGTCTTTCCCTAATCCTCCCTCTCTTGGTCCAGCCTTGATGCCCTAATTCTTCTCTCTCCTAGTGACTCCAGCTCTGGCGATACCACCGCTCCAGTGACTAGACAACACTTTCCTTCTCTTCTCTCGATGCTCCTCCTCTAATAGCTCGCGACTCACTGGTGTGGCATGTACCGTAAAAAATGATGTTTATGTGTTAAATCTTATTCACAACATATTTTGATGTTAAGAGTGTATGGTTTCCACCTGCATTATTTGTGATGGTCTACGGTTCTTCAGTAGCACCCCGTAACTTAAGACACCCACCCGGGATACTCTAGAACATATTCGGGGCAAGGAGCTAGGGTTGGCGGTGATTTAGCTTTACCTAAAAGAACCTGACATTAGAAAGGCTCATTCAGAACATGGGAGAAGTTTTATGCTTATTCTATTTTTTAGAAGTCACTGCACTTCCGTCTGGAGCCTCTCGTGGCCAAGAAAAGTCATGGATTCCTCCTACGTGGGATACGATATAGTTAGGGTTTAGGAAACCCTATCCGCGTCAGGCTTAAAACGGTCGTTCGCAAAAATTTCTCCTGTGAATGAGTAACAAGATTACTCAATTTCAAATTTATGGGACTAAATTTTATTCATATGAAGTCTCTCGTAGCTTACAGATAAAAAAAAAATCCTTCGTCAAGCACACACAGTGAAACTCAGGGTTTCAAGGCTAGACTGGCACATAAGTGCCAAACCAAGGCACTTGCAAGCCTAAAATGCCACCTTAAAAAACTAAGACTGGGCCTCTAGAAGATTGATGCTAGTTTATAGCCCCTGGGCTCCAGATTTAGTGCCTAAGCACTAGTTCTGAGAGCTTAAGCACCCGAAACAAGTTAAAAATAGACCTTTCCCGAGACCTAGAAAATTGGGCGCCTCTTGGGTGGTGTCTGGATACTAGACTTAGAACCTAGGCACTAGGAGCCAATCACCACAGTGTCAGTCTCTTTCTAGGTGATAAAAAATAGACGTTTTGACGCCTGTTTTGACCATGATGCAACAAAAATGACAGACTCGTGATGATGAGCCATTGAACGAGAAAAGAGGGGTGAAATTCCTCTTTTTATCTCTTCTTTAAGAGATTCCTAGGAGTTCTACTTAGGGCTTTTTTGGTCAATACTTGGGTGAACTTTGTAAAAATGGGTGAAAGCCTCACTTTTGCCTCTCTGACTCTCCCTGGATTGATTGATGTCTATCAAAATCCATTGAGTCAATCAGTCTCCCTCTCCGACTCATTCTTCTTCGGTGGCTTAAAGTAACTTGGTGAGCTCTTATGTAGAGCATTGGGAGAGTTGGTGGTTCATTTGGATAGACCTTTGGAGAGAAAAAGGGAGGTGGAAGAGCTTCACTTCTTCTCCTTCATCTTTTTTTTCCTTATCTCCTCTGCTTCATCATCTCCTTCATTTTCTTCCACATTTCATGAGGTTGTGGGGAGGTTTTCTTGAGGAAGATCTTGACTAGCAAGACATCCACTCTCCTACACTACGGAAGTACTTCATCCAAGCTCAGAGAAGGCTTGTTGGAGGACCGCTAGAGCATCACCAGAACATCACCAGAATGTGGGCTTCTCTTATATTGTTAGGAGAGCTTCCTCTTACTTGAACAAATGCTTATGCAACTTCCACGATGATGTGAACCGTGAAAAATTCACATTTTCTTTCCTAACTAGCCTTAGGATAGCTTAGGGTTGGCATTGTTGGTCTGGTCACCCACATGGGTATTTGAAGTGGTTACCCTCTTTTTAGAGGATCTGAACTTAGATTTCAAGCTGATCATTTTTATGGTCAACGCATCTTTCCTAGCTAACCTTGAAAATATCTCAAATGATGAAAGTCAAATTTGATTGATATTTTCCATATGCAGGAAAGGCACATACTCATTCCTTGTATGTTTGTTAGGTCACCCATTATATATAGGGCCCAAATCGAGCAGACCCCATTCGTCTTGGATGACTGTGGCAGTCATGCTCATCCTACTCCACTTGGATAAATGTGGTATGCCTCTACTGAAGGGCATGTTTAGTTTTAGCCTTAGGGCTAAATGTCACTCGGTTGATGCACTCTATTTTTAACAACCGATTTTGGGTACATTGATTGACTGAGGACAAAATTGTTTGATAGCTTGCACGTGTAAGAAAACTATGCACTTTCCTAGCATGTCTATTGGTTACTGTTGACCTCACTTTTTTGAGAGCTCGCCCCACCTACTTGCACATGACCTTAAACTAGGGTTGTACTTTTTTGGGCATCATTATTGCAAACTCATGCCACCAATCTTTAGTTGAGACCAGGTGAATAAATAATATAGGTGAACCCAAATGACCATCAAGGGCTAAATATGTCATAGGTGAACCCAAATGACCAACAGGGGCTAGACATGCCCCAGGCCACCCAAATCAACCAAAAACCATAGGGACTTGCTTATGGACCCTAAGAACTACCTTTACCACCAAATCCAACTTGGAAGAAGGTTTTACTTATGTTGTTCGCTATCAGTGCTATTTCAGAGGTTTGTTGGGGGTTGCCCATACGAAGCTATCGGCCGTCGGAATTGAAATCCCGTCGCATGCTTCGGAAGGACGTTGAAGTATGAAATTAAACTAACCCCATATTTTGCATAGTTTAAAAATGAAAGAGCGTTGTACCTCAAATCCTGTAACTATCCCGAAGGAAAAACACAAGACTTGAGGATGAGGCTCGATCAAATAAACTAAGGAAAGTATGACGTCTGTTTGGTCTGCGAAACCTTTGTATTTGTCGATAAGTTCCCTTATTTAATATAAAGGATTAAATAGGATTTATAATAAGCTGGGTTTGGACATACTTCCTATAAAGGCAAGCCCCTATAGTTAATTACATCTTAAATGACCAAAGTCACTTAAGAAGACTGTCGATAAAAATCAGAAAATATTATCTTCAAGGAATTTAAAATAGTAGGACTTTTCGATGGAATCAGACAAGGAGGTGTGAAAGGGGATTGGTTCAACTTTGGAACATTTTATTGTAAAATCCAAAGGAGGAAGAACTAGGGGATGTCATGGATCCTAGAGGAGAACCTCTGTGACTTCCCAAGCTATCCTAATGTTTGGCTTCAATTTAGAGGAGAGAAAAAAAATTTAAGTGTTACATCCTGCCAATTTTATTTGTTAGGGCTTACATTCGTATGAAACGATCACACAAAAATCCTGGAAGATATGAGGATTTTGGTCGTGACAGACGAAAACCTCGGAATCCTAAGATGAGCTAGGGCTTATATTGTATAGCAGGGTTATACAAAGGCCTAAAGATATGGTGAGGATTTACATTGCATAAGCAAGCAACCTCGAAGTCTTATGGCTTTGTTGTTTAAGTCTAAGGAAGGAAGATTGGTTTAGCTTGGGAAGACTGATTTTGTTGTTGAAGATGGTCGTGTTGCCCACCCTGCTAGCTCCAAACTCCTCACTGTGATGAGTTTGAATTTTCTAGTGTGTCAAGTTATAATGTCAAATCAGGTTGCTCTATAGTTGAAGTTCTTTAAATTTTATGAGGGCATATTAAAGTTGATTAGTGCGACACCGGTTAGGATCCTACGGTTCCCTCGTTCCGACACCACTATTTTCTATTAGATTTACTTAGTCAAATTAAACTTATTAAACTCAACTTAATGAGTTCCATAATTTCATTTAAACCGTGGGAAGCCTCGTTAGCAATCGTAGGTTACCTCCTCCAAGGGATTCCCGTTCATCCGATAGAGTCGTCTTAATTTTGTTGCAATTGTAGTTTTGTGTGATGTTTGTGATTAAATTTTGAGTTATTTTATATTTTGAATGTTGTGGGGGTGAATTTTATCTTGGTTAATTTTAATTTTTGGTTTTAGGCTTTGGTTTTGGTTAACATGCAAGTTTATGTTGTTTTCATACATGTAGGTAAATGCAAGCATAAAGCATGTAAGGAAAAGGCACAAGAAACATGGTACTATAAACTGTAAAAGCGTACCTGGCGTGTCATCTCGTTCCACCACCTGAAACTTAAAAACGCATGTGACGGCATTTATGGAGAGCAGGAAAAGTAAAGTTCTTATGGTTTTCATAACTCTATGTTGTATTTTGGCGAGTCTTTAAAAGTTTAATTAAGGATTATTTCATTGAGCAAAGTATATTAAGTTTAATAGGCCTCTCAGGTATCCAACAAGTTAGGAGGAGGAAGCTGGTCCATGCCTCCCTCTCACCAACAGGTGAAAAGCCTCGAGTACATTTAAACTTATTATGTTGCTTAATGGTTCATCTTGTGATTACTTCTAATGCTCAGTGAACATTGATGTCTTAATTATCCCTAAGAAAGGTTTAATTATCATTTATCATTTGATTTGAAAATTATGTGAGTGAATTTTTTTAAAGGGCAAGTTGGTGTAACCTGAACACTTAGCCAATTTTTTAATTAGGCTTAGTGTTGTTTCAAGGATGTTTAATTATGTTTGTTGACCTCATTTTTGGTTGAGGTTTAGTTTTTCCTTTTTAGTAGCCTAGGGTCTAGCCATAGGACTTTTCATGTTGACTATTCCTAGAAAGCTAGACATGGAACCCTCACCATTAGAAATTCCAAACTCATCTCTACTTAACTTGAAGTTCCACATGTCGGTCTCAACCTCTAGCATTTAGTAGGTGGGATCACTTTGGGGGAAACTCAAGATGAGTCACCCTTAGGACTGTTGGACCCTAAGGTTAACACCGGGTGTTGCTCTAGGACTAAGGAACTTACTTGCAATCACTTACACTCACAATCAATCACAACCCTAAACTCAAATTTCTAGCCTTGATACTCATGTAGATGGTCCCCTAAACCTACTTGCCCTAAGGTTATGGTTTGGTTAAGACCACTATGTAGAGGACCCAAAATGGGGTTTCCATTGGTCTATGGCTTGTTGGTGATGGCTGGTACCTTAACTCTACCAAAATACCCATCTTGGCCTTTTACCCCTAAAACACCACCAAATTACCAAAATACCCCTTCATAGCCCAAAATTCAAAAAATTCAAAAAATTCAAAAAATTCTTAGAAAATCCCAATAAATCCTAAATGTTACCAAATTTTGTTTCTCTCAACTACCACATGACAATTTGGCCAATTTGACCATCTTTAACCAAAATCCTTAAATTGCCCTTTAAAGACCCAAATTGCCTCAAATCCAATTCAAATGTCCATCAATTTGATCTCAATTGACTTAAATTCCAATCCTAAACTCAAATTAAATTTTTATATGATCAAACTAAACCAAATCTAATCTCAATTGGTCCATGATTTGAGCCCAATTTTGATTTGGGTCAAAACCCCAATTTTAACCATATGACCTAATCTCACCAAATTGAACTCATATCCTAGTAAATTGGACTCAAATAATGTTGCAAAATCTTTATAACATTTTTATACATCAAAATCAACCATTAATTGGTGTTTTTGAACCCTCATGTCCATTTGATTTTGGCCTAAATCCAAAATTCCCAAATTTAGCCCCAAATTGGCTAAGTCCCCAAATTTCACCCAATTGATTGCCTTAACCTCCAAATTGGCATCCAATTCATGTTGAAAATTGTTCATGAGATCCTTATTGACCATTTACAACAATCAAATTGGACTTAGCCCAAGGCTAACCCAAGCTAGACCCAAGCCTAGCCCAACAAGACCAAATTGATTAAAGTTCAAAATTCCCTCAAATTGACCCTTCAATTGAACTCAAAACCACACCCATCCTTCACAAAAGTTTTTCCTTATGATCATATAAACCAAATTAAACAATATATTAGGCCAATTGATATGGCTAGCCTAACCCAAACCCAACTTTTGGTCTAAATGTGACCTAACCACCCTAAAGTCACCAAATTAACTCCACCACAGCCATTAGTTGGACTTAGTGACCAGTCCAAACACCATGAAATCACCTAAATCAAGCCATGTACCAAAGGTCTCCAAAATTAAGGGATCTTATTTCCAAAAATGCACATGCTTAAGATATCTTTGCCAAATCATAGCACATTTGCATTAAATTGTTGTGATGGATTCCTTTGGGTTCCCTGAGCTCCTAGCCACCACCCCCTGGCTAGCCGCCTAGCCTAGAGGTCGAAAAAGCCCAAAACTGAGAGCCACTCCCATGGCACCTCACCCATATCAAACCTAGAGGCCAGCTCATCCAAATCAAATTGAAGAGCTCCTCTGCCCTCGACCTAAGCACCACAATGCACCCAAACTTTTGCCCTGAGAGCCACCCCATGGCCATTTTTATAAAAACTCACCTCCTACGGCCATGGGAGGTGTGCTGAAATTTTCTTAGAGAGGCTTCTCCAAGCATCACACAGAGCTTTCTTAAGATCCCCTCAATGCATTCCAGCCATTTTCCCTCACCCATTCCCATTGCCGGAGCTCAATTTTGAGCTTGAAACCTTGCCAGAAACCAGGACAGAACCTAATACACCTCCACAGTCCATCAAACAAAAATTATCTTCACCCACACCTTCACAACAGTGAATGAAGCTAAAGACCCATCAAATCCCCCTTCCACAGAGCCTCTACCATAACTCTAGACCAACACCAGAAATCGAGCTTGGTCGAATTCATACCTAGGCCTTACATCAAGACCAGGGACTCAACCCCTAGCCTCCTTGGACCCCAATGAACGTGCCGAGCACTTATGATTGAAGCCTCCCTTCTCAGAGCAAAGGTACAAAACTTCTCCTCCTTGCGAGCTTATTTTGATTCTCCATTTACTTAGGCTTGATTTCATGGTATATTAACCATATATATGTGACGAATAAGGGATCATTCTATCGGGGACGATGACGGGGAGTCGTTCAATCAAGCATGTATCAAATGGACGGGGGAGATCGAGCTGGACAGCGCTTCGGGACATAAACAACGGGCCGATTCAACAAGCTACATGGATGGCGGCGTCCAACCAGAGCGTGCCACGCATGCCTTCGAAGCTGCCTAGGATCTAATCAGCACGCGCGGTTTAAGTTGATAAATAGGGCTTTTCTTATTTATTTAAATACCCTTAACATAGAAAATTCATAACTTTGTGTAGAAAAATCACAAAAATAAAATAAAAATACCCTCTTGCTCAGTAAACAGACGAGAACAATGTGGAATAAATTTCAAGTCCATTTGATGCATGTTTTAATCTTAATTAATTAAATAATGTTTGGGATGATTTGATTCTCCATGCATATTGGCACACCACCTTGGCTTGGAATTTTGGCATGTTGTAGCCTCTGTCAGGGGAAACATCCTCTGATTTTTCTAAATTCAGAGGAGGTCCCTATACAGAGATCCATATTTTTCAAGTTATTCCATATTATTTCTTTAAAATAATCATGGGAATTAGCATATTGATTAGAAAATCCTAAGGAAATTTTGGAAGGTACACCATGACTAGAGAAACCTTTGGAAATAATTTTATTGGTCAAGTCATTTAAAATACCCTTAAATTTCATAAGTACTAAATCAATAAAATAATTAAACTTGGAGAATATAAACATTTAAATGACTTGATTTTTGATCTCCACTGTAATTTATGATGCAGAAAACTTGAGCTCATTTGACAACTTAAGTTGATTTTTTAAGATAATACCACTTTTGACACTTAAATGATTTTTAAAAATAAAAATAAAACTCAAAAGATTATGAAATTTAGTTTTTTGAGCTCTCTGTGATCAGGGGTATTTTCTAAAAGTAAAATGATATTTAAAATAAAAACTTGATTTTTAGCCTATTTTAAATATTTAAATAATTAAAAATCCATAAAAATCACAAGAATAATAAAACTAATAGAAATTTTCTAAATTGCTTCCTCATCACTTAGGAACAATTATAATATTTTTCTTGATTTTCTAAATAAAGATATTTAATTTCAAAGCTTAAAAATAATCTTTAAAGGCTAAAAATGAGTTTTTCACTAAAATAATTTCAGTAAATCAAAGAATAATTAAAAAAATATAAAATTTTCTCCTCTAGGTTCTTTGACTTTAGGGTGATTTTTCCAAAGTACAAAACTTAATTTTCACCACCTAAAATATTTTATTTTTATTAATTAACCCAGAAATTGAAATAATTCTAATAAATCACAGAGAATTCAAAAAATTATGAAATTTGATCATAAGGCTTACCTATTTTAGCTCTACTTCTAGTAAGAATTTCAAGAGATTTAAAATTTACCTTGGTCAAGTTATGAATTTTCTTTGAAAAATCCTATTTTTGCATGAAAATAATTATATAAATTAAATTAAATTTTGATAAATCACATTTTCTCCTCTGATGTCTTAATTAACCCATGATTGAGGTAGGATAAAAATTTCAAAATCATTTGAATTGAATTTGACAAATTATGAAGTGTTAGAGCCTTAGGGGCAAATGTGTAATTTTGGAAATTTAGCCTTAATTACATTTAGGCTTAAGTCAAGGAAGAGAAATGGGTAACCTCTGGTCTTAATCAATTTATTTGATGCTTGAAACACAAAGGGTTAATTAGTAGAAACCAATTTCACTTTCTTAATTAAGATTAATAAATTTCTAAATTATTAAAATTTGGAAGTTTATTAAAATTAGATGATCCTGGACTTAGGGGTATGAATTTTGAAGTCAATAATTAATCAATTTAATACCCCTATCTTTATTTTCAAATAGAATCCAAATCATGAATCATGACAACTTAAAGCTTAACTATTTTTCAAAACTAATTAAGACACTCACCTAGGTCTTAAGGGCCTAGTGGTGACTTAGGCTAAATCAAAATTGACTAAACAAGGATTAGAAAAATAAACATAATTAAATCAAACATTCTTTAAACACCACTAAGCACAATTAGGTTTAAAAATTTGGCTAAGTGTTCAAATTACACTAACTTGCCTCTTTAAGGGTCTCCACCCACATAATTTTCAAATTAAATGATAAGTCATAATTACCCTATCTTAAGGATAATTGAGACATCGGGGTTCACTGAGTAATAAGGGTTTTTACAAGACGAACCATTAAGCAACATAATAAGTTTAAATGAACTCGAGGCTTTTCACTAGTTTGTGAGAGGGAGGCATGGACCTGCTTCCCCCTCCTAACTTGTTGGATACCTCAAAGGCCTATTAAACTTAATAAAATCATCCTTAATTAAACTTTCAAGGACTCACCAAGATATGACATAGGGTCTGGAAAAATAACAAAATTTTACCTTTCCTGCTCTTCATAAACTGCCTTAACATGCATTTTAAGTTTCAGGTGGTGGAACGAGAAAACTCGCAAGGTACATTTTTACCGTTTTCAGTGTTGTCTTTCTTGTACTTTCATGCTGTACTTTTATACTTGCAAATTTGCATGCTAAACAATGATGTCACCCTGCATGAAAACTAAAACCATCAGGATAGCCACATAACCATAATCAAAACCAAAAGTAAAATCAATCAAGATGAAATTCACCACCACAACATTCAAAATATAAAACAACTCAAAATTTAATCACAAACCTCACACAAAACCACAACTTCAACTAAATTAAGATGTCTCTATCGGATGATTGGGAATCCCTCGGATGAGCTAGCCTACGGTTGCTAACGAGGCTTCCCGTGGTTTAAATGAAATTAGAGAACTCATTAAGTTGGGTTTAGTAAGTTCATTTGGACTAAGTGAATCCAGTAGGAAATAGTGATGCTGGAACGAGGGAACCGTAGGATCCTAACCGGTGTCGCTCTAATCAACTTTAATATGCCCTCATAAAATTTAAAGGACTTCAACCATAAGGCCACCTGATTTGATATTATAACTTGATACAGTAGATAACACAAACTTGTCGCGGCAAGGAGCTTGGAGCTAGCATGGTGGGTAGCACGACCATCTTCAACAACAAAACCTGTCTTCCCCAGCTAAAACAATCTTCCTTTCTTAGACTTAAACAACAAAACCCTAGGACTTCGAGGTTGCTTGCTTATGCAACATAAATCCTCACCTTATCTTTAGGTCTTTGTATAACTCTGTTATACAATATAAGCCCTAACTTGTCTTTGGATTCTGAGGTTGTCGTTTATCACGCTCTAAATCCTCACATCTTCCAGGCTATTTGTGTGATCATTTCACACGAAGGTAAGCCCTAACTAATAAAATTGGCAGGATTAAAAACTTAAATATTTCTCGTCAAAACTGAAGCGAAACATTAGGATAGCTTGGGAAGTCACCCGGAGTTCTCTGGATCCATGACATCCCTTAGTTCGTCTTCCTTTGGATTCTACAATAAAATATTCCAAATTTAAATCAATCTCCTTTTCACAACTCTACGTCCGATTTCGTTGAAGAGTCCTACCCTTTAAAATTCCTTGAAGATAATATTTCTTGATTTGTATCAAGAGTTTTCTTAAGTGAATTTCGTCATTTAGGATGTAATTAACTATAGGGGCTTGCCCTTATAGGAAGCATGTCCGAACCCAGCTTAATATAAACCTGATTTAATATTTAATATTAAATAGGGGAACTTGTCGGTAAATACAAAGGTTTCGCAGACCAAATGGATGTCATACTTTCCTAATTTTTTTGATCGAGCCTCATCCTCAAGTCTTGTGTTTATCCTTCAGGATAGATACAGGATTTGAGGTACAGTGCTCTTTCATTTTAAAAAATGAAAAATATGAGGTCAATTTGATTTCATACTTTAACGTCCTTCCGAAGCTGGCGACGGGATTTCGATTCCGGTGGCCGACAGCTTCTTACGGGCAACCCCACAAACCAACCTGAAATAACGCCGACAGCTTCTGACGACTCTGATGGGCACAAGCATTTCTCTCCATACAAAGCAAGAATATTATCTTCACATATCGGTAATATGTCCATGTCCCTCTTGGACCAGATTACCCTTCATTCATTGACATACTTTACCCATTTCTATCTTGGGAAAGTACACCTAACTCCTTGGACTTCAGGACTAGATGTTCAACCATCTTTGAATAGAGAGGTAGAGGGGTCAGAAGGCCATTAAGGACTCTTTAAATTTTCATGTGGGGTCGGACCCTCAATACGTGTGTCGGTGGACTAATTCCACCTGGACATTTTTTGCCACTAATTGGGTCCCGCACTGTGTCCTAATTTTTTTTCACATCTCCCTTCCAAATTTGATTTGCTACTTCGTGAATTAACAAGATCGTGTTGTGTTGTGCGTACTTTAAAATATTAATTAAATTTTACATCTTTTTGAACAAAAATGTCAAAATTACCTATAAATTAAGACCCGCTCGGTCTACAAATTAACCTCTATTTTCAGTACTTGCACTAAAGATTTCGAGGTTTTTGGTCATATAGCTAACATTAAAACTTTCAGTTTCAAAGCTCGCTGCAATGGCCTAATCAATGCTGATCTTTTCCTACAACCTGCCAACAAACCACAGCGCCCGTAACGTCGCTCCCACCATCAAGTTCGGAGCTCGATTTGAAGACCTTGAGGTTATCCTCGGAAAAGCCCCGTTCATGGTAATGAAGATTGCTGCTCCAGAAATGCAAGAGTCGTCTGTAGAATTCAGTTTGAACTGTCTTCAAGACTTCCTTGCCTGCAAGAAGGCTAAATCTACTGTCATCAAGCTTGCTATCCATGCTACTGCTAAAGGAAAAGAAGTGATGGTCGTTGAAGATTCGACTGAAGGATTAACTGTTCCACCACCCGTGTTTGAGATCGGGTCAAGCTCATGGACTGTACCACTGACCCAAACTCAAAGGAGGAACCGCAATAGAGGAGTTCGGAGGGCCATCAAAGCCCAGACTCCTGAAAACTCACCCATTGAGGGGGAGCCTCATCAATTTGAAGAGGTACTACAAGAAATTTATCCACTCCTGCGAGGGAATAGATTCCATCCTCTAATAGGTACTGTTGGATATGAGAGTATCCGGAAGACTGTTGCGGCATTACCATCACTTTATAGACATGGTGAGGAGGGAAAGAAATTCATCCCCATCACCCGAGTTAGTGTAGTCTTTAGAAGGCTTGCTACTAAAGAAGGATGTTCTGTTAGTGAATTACTTAAATGAGTGGGACATGAAATTTCCCCTCATATGAAAAATGAAATTTTGAAGGATGATAAGTCTACTAGAAAATCTCATAAGTCGACTATAAAGTCACCTACCCATGTTCCTGTCTGGCTCTGTTTGGAAAACCGTGTTGATACTACTATAGTCACCACCGACCATACCACCACCAGGACCGTAGGTTGCCGGCCGATTAAGTCAAGACTGGGTCCGTGAAGTTTACCAGTCATTCCTACAATCACGGAAAGAAAGATAAGACGATTACCTGACACTATAGCTGGTCTACACCACGGGGAGCATACCTTCCCTCGACATACCAATGTCTCTACTAAGATGTTCCGTCCTAAGACATCATCGTCAAAGAAGAAGAGGGTATGGGTACATAAGGTTGCTGCACCGATACAGTTCAGTGAGCCTGTAAGATAGGAAGTAAAACGAGCGCCTTAAATATCTGACATCATCGCGACAATAGCCAGCGAGATGGAGGAACAAGTAGAGGATTTCTATCATCGTCTTCCAGATCTTAAAGCAATCAAGGAATTGATAATTGAGGAAAAAGTTGAGAAACTCAAGATCGAGATTTCTGAGTTAGCTTGAGAGCATGAAGTTTCCGTCAATAGTGACAATGAAGATTTTTATTACAGTGATTACTTGGAGGAGGATTTCATGGATGTCCATGTGATTGAAACCAGAGCTACCACATCTACGCGCGAGGCTCAACCTCACACTGAAGAGAAAATCGTAGATGAGCTCTGTAGGGTTATCCTCCTAAGGGATGAGCAAGTTGTTCTAATAGAGAAAAGAATAAAGGAGATGACTGTAGCTATGACAGCCATGGACACCATTCAGAGGCAATCGCAAGCACCAAGGTTGGCCTCTCCAGAGATTAATCAGCCAAATAACATACACATCGTAGATGAAAGAAGGGAGGCTACTTCGACAGACAAAGATGAACAACCAAAGAAGGATTCTCCATCAGGTTCGATGCCATAAAAAGAGTTCAAGCAAATGGTTGAACAAGTACGGGATGCCCTAGCCTAGTCCAAGGGCGGTGCATCAATTTTAAAGGGTAGACCTTACGCGGAGGAGTTCGATGCCATCCCTTTCCCCATGGGTTTTGTGGCCCAAAACTTTAAGATATTCGATGGGACTGGAAATCCCAGACAGCACATAACACATTTCTGAGCCAATTGTGGCAACATAAGGAATAATGAAGCTCTACTCTGCCAGCAGTTCATCAGCAGCTTGTCAGAGATTGCTTTTGACTGGTACGCTGACTTGCCTAACGGGTCAGTTGAAAAATTTTCTAAGTTGGAACAGTTGTTTGTGAAAATATTTGTTGGGGCACAACATCATGTGTCTATTGGAGAGCTCATGATGGAGAAGCAGAAGCCTAGTGAGACCTTGGCAGATTATTTTTTGAGGTGGAGAAACCTTAGCATAAAATTTAAACATCTGCTACAGGAACATCAAGAGATTGAGATTCTACTCAAAAGCATTCATGGGCCAGTAGCTTTCATGCTTAAGGGACTCACCATCAAGTCCTTCGAGAAGCTATTCAGTAAAGCCAGCAGTCTTCAAGAAGAAATGAAGCACATGGAGCCAAATGAAAAGGCTAAGGTAACCAGAGTATTCAAAAAGAAATCAGGGGTAATCGCAACTGTCGACAAAGGAAAGAAACCAATAAAAATATATGCGAAAGATCATCGTCAGTATTCGTCACAGTACTCTCAGAAACAGAGTAGTCAATCCAACCAACGGCCGTCTTAGGAGGGATCACCTCGAACAACGGGTAAAAGAGTATCCCTGTTAGAGAGACAAAAAATTATTTATTCCTTCAAAGATGAAGCTGTACTTAAAATATTCAAAAGTCTGATGAAGAAACCATAATTTAAATTACCTGATCCTAAGAAACCCAAAGAGGTGGATAAGAAGAATGAACCAAATTATTTCCCATACCACCGATTGCTTAGACACACTATAGGCAAGTGCTTCGTCTTTAAAGACTGGCTCGAGAAGAACCTCAAGGAAGAGAATATAATAATCCCGAAGGAGTATTTGAGAGAACCTGAAAAAGATTCCATAAACATGATTTCAGCTGAGTCAATCTCCCCAATTGATCCATATGTCAGAACAGATTGATGGAGTACAACTTGGTTTGAACTCAAGAGGGTCCTTAACCACATACAGAATTCATCGAAACAAGCTTCTATGAAAACCTAAGAAGGATGGAATAAGGTATGGAGCAGATCATCCAAGAAGATACTGAACAAGCTACAGTCTGCATCAAAATAAGCCTCCATTCAGAGTCTGCAGCATACCGAGCCCGAGATGAAGATTTCGCCAGAAAATCCGTCAACGTCAAGGACAAAGAGCAGGAAAAAGAAAAGCATCACTGCCAAGATTGATAGCACAGGGGGTAGGATAAGGGCCGCCTCTACTAGATTGGTTGTCTCAGATTTTGGGAAGAAAATCCTCGAACCCTTGACTTTGTGTGATTATCTTTTTGTCCCTCCGGGGTCTTATGAATATTATTATTGTGATTTCGGCTACGTTTTGACTATTTCTAGTAATAACGTGACTGATTATGACCAAGCTAATTGCGACCTTGATCCCCAAAATGATCCTCAAATCATACTTGAGTCTGATGAACTCGTTGCCGAGGCCAAAGAAGAACTCAATGATATCGCTTACAACATCACCCATAACGAAGAGCCAACTCTCGGCATCATGGTGCACTATTTGTCATCAACTTAGACCTCTACGACGAAGAGGAAAAGACAGCAGAAAATTCAACAATGATATCTCAAGAAGAAGAAGTCACAGAAGTCAACTTAAGGAGCGGAAAAGTGTTACCACCACGAACAGCTCCAATAGACAAAGGAAAATAGATAATGACTCGAGAAGAGATACCCCCACCTCTACCAGTGGAAGAACCAAATAATCAAGATAAAATTGGAGGATCATGCAAAGTAGACTACAACGTGCTAGCTCATCTTAGGAAGTTGCCTGCCCAACTAAAAATCTACGACGCTTTGATCCTGTCAAAGGAGATGAGAGAATCTTTGATTACAGCTTTGCTTGATCCAAAAATTTACTTAGCTCAGTTGGCTAGCACATCCTCAGATGAAGTTTACTCATTGAGAGAATAGTCAGGGGTAACCTTCACAGATGAAGACCTGCTACTCTGTACTGCCGACCACAACCGTCCGCTCTACATCTTCGTCAACATCGGCAGATTTGTGTTATCCAAAGTTATAGTGGATTCTGGAGCATTTATTAACGTGATTAGTCTATGGACGTTAACATATTTGAACTTCAACATTCAGGAGCTCATCCCCGATAAGATGATGTTAAGAGGATTCAACTAAAAGGGAGAAAGAGTCATTGGATCAATTACATTACTTATGAAGGTCAGAGAACTCGTAACAACCGTTAAATTTCATATCATCGACACCGAGACCTCTTTTAACTCTCTATTGGGTCGACCACGGATTCATGAGCACAATATGGTTCCATCATCTCTACACCAGTGCATCAAATACCACAAAGATGGTCAAGAAAATTGCATCAAGGAAGATCTACAACCATTTTCAGTGCACGAAGTTGGTATCCATGAAGATGCTGCCTACTATGCGCCTCTAAAGAGGACTGTCTTCTCTCATGAAGTTATGACAAACAAAGATGAAGATTTAGGAGGATCACAAAAAGGAGGCCATACAACTCCGCTTCAACAACCTTCTACCACTCCCTTACAACGAGTTGGTGGAGGTTCTTCTAGTTCACACACCCAAGGTCGAGGCCGGGGACGTGGACAAGGAAAGATCAATTTAATTGTTGAAGGGACTAGGCCAACTATCAACATTGGTGATGAAGGCAGTTCTGAAGATGAAATAATGATGACGAAGCAGAAGAAACCTTAGTACGAGATATCCCTAGAAGATACAGAGAGGAATGATTATAAAATAATGTATAATCGGATAAAGCACTACGTGGATACTATGGCCCTCACTCTGATTCTCCCTCAAAAGGTCGAGAGTTTAGAGGTCAAAGAAGTTCATAGTGTTGGTTCAAAGCCGATCAAATTTTATTGTGCTTTTACCTCTACTAAGCTTGAAAAACATGTAAATTTGGATGTTGATTCTAATGAATGAATGGAATTGCCTTTTGGTTACTTCTCGCCTTATGTTCAAAAGTTAATTTAACAGGGACACTTACCAAAAAGAATATCAAAAGATAAATTCCAACTTTTTGAAAAATTATGGAATACTAAAATTCGAACTCCCAATTCAAAAGAAGGTCTCGGATTTGGTACAGTTGGACCAGTTGATGATTCTGAATTTTGTATGGTTGTTACTAGTAAGTCAGAAGAGGATTGTCTTGATATAGAGGATGAATCTGTTGATCAACCAAAAGAAGATGCTCCACCAGAATTGAGGAAGAAATTAAATCCACTCTCGATGAATTGAAAGAGATTAACCTTGGGACTCAAGAACGACCTCAACCTACATTTATAAGTTCTCTACTTGATGACAAGCAATCTCCAGAACTGGTCAAACTATTAACAGAATTCAAAGATTGCTTTGCATGGAGCTACGATGAAATGCCAGGGCTGTCAGCAAAGGTTGCAGTCCATAAACTTGGGGTGGACAAGAATGTAACCCCAGTAAAACAAGCTCCAATGAGAATGCGCCTTGAGATAGAACAACAAGTCATCGCCGAGGTGAAAAAGTTGATAGATGCCAACTTTGTTAAAGAGGAGTAGTACCTCACATGGTTAGCCAATATTGTATCAGTTAAAAAGAAAAATGGACAGATCCGCATTTGTGTCGACTTCAGAGATTTGAACAAGGCATGTCCAAAAGACGAGTTTCCACTACCTATACCAAAGATGATGGTGGACATCACTTCGACACATGAGATTTTCTCCTTCATGGATGGATCATCGGGATATAACCAAATTAAGATGGCTCCCAAGGATGCAGTGCTTACAGCTTTCATAACACCGATTGGAATTTTCTGCTACATAGTGATGTCGTTCGGAATAAAGAACGCTAGAGCAACATATCAGCGTGCAATGACGAAAATTTTTTACGACCTCATTCACAATCAAGTAGAATGCTACGTGGATGATTTGGTCATCAAAAGTAAACAAAGAATAGACCATTTGTACGATTTGAGGACCATGTTTGAACGGTTACGACGATATGACCTTAAAATGAATCACTTAAAGTGCGCCTTTGACGTTACCTCCGAAAAATTTCTAGGATTTATTGTCCGTCATCAGGGAATCGAGATCGACCTGGATAAGATTAAAGTTATCTTGGAAATGCCTCCCCCTAAAACCTTGAAACAACTACGTTCCTTCCAGGGGAAGTTAGCATATTTGAGACGCTTTATTTTTAATCTCTCAGGTAGGTGTCAGCCTTTCTTGGCATTGATTAACAAGGATGCCAATTTTATTTGGGAAGAGAAATGTCAGCAGGCCTTTGAGGACGTTAAACAATATTTAATGACACCTCCTGTTTTGGCAGCCCCTATCCCAGGAAAACCGTTGATACTTTATACTGCGGCTTTAGATGACTCTCTTGGAGCACTTTTAGCCTAAGTCAATGAGGAGGGAAAAGAAAATGCGCTCTACTACTTGAGTCGTCGTCTAATATCAACGGAGATAAGGTATCCACCTATTGAGAAGCATTCTCTGACATTAATTTTCGCCGCCCAAAAGCTTAGAAATTACATGCTCTCTCATAAGATTATTCTGATTTTGAAAGTTAATCCATTGCATTATTTGATGACCCGACCAACACTCTCCGGATGTTTAGCGAGATGGTCAATGATCTTATTGCAATTTAATATAACTTTTGTGACCCTCCGTGCTATCAAGGGACAGATTTTGGCATACTTTCTCGTTGCACACCCACTGTCAGCTGAGTCCTCTCTCAACGACGAGTTACCAAACAAGCAAATACTACAAATGGAATTTTCTAGTGCACAACGCTGGGAAATGTACTTCGATGGTGCTTCATCAGCCAAGAAAGCCAAAGGATCAGACACAATTATACCAGGCAAGGCAGTGATTGGTTTGATCTTTATTACGCCACATAAGGGTATGTTGAGGTTTTCAAACCACCTGACAGAGTCGTGCACCAATAACGAAGTAGAATATGAAGCTTTAATCATCGGATTGGAATTGGCAATTTCAATGGATATAATAAACATTGTCATTTATGGTGAATCTCAACTTGTCATCCAGCAAGTCGCCCGACAATACAAAATTCTGAAGCCAAGACTAGCAGAATATTAGCAGTACACGATGAAGCTTATGGAGCAAATCCCTTACGTGGCTTTCTATCGGATTCCTCGGGGAGATAATGCCCATCCCGACGCTCTAGCAAAACTCGATAAGGAAATGGCGTGTCCGCTAGAGGATTTCATCAAAGTCACGGTGCAAGGAAGACGAGTCTTGTCTTGAAACGACTGCAAAACTCTACGTAAACTTAGAGAAGAAGAAATAATAAATACAGTTCCAGACATCAACAATGATTAACGCAAGCCATTAATAGAATATTTGCATACTGGGAAGCTGCCAGAGGACAAGTCTGAGGCGCACCACATCACAGGATGGGCCATATCTTACGCCTTGGTGAGAAATGTTCTCTACAGAAGATCGTTCGACCAAATGTGGCTACGGTGTTTGAACAGAGCCGAGGCACAAAATATTGTCAAAGAGGTACATGCCAGATTGTGTGGCACTCACCAGTGGGGACCAAAAATGAAAATGAAGATCAAAAGACTAGGATATTATTGGCCAGCAATGATGTCCGATTGCATGGATACAGCCAGAAGATGTCACCAATGCCAAGTGCATGGGGTGGTCTTACACCAGCCTCCGAATGTGCTGCACCCAATTGTTGCCTTGTGGCCATTCGAGTGTTGGGGCACATACATAATAGGTCCAATAAACCCTCCATCTTCTAAAGGACACAGGTTTATACTTGCTGTTATAGATTACTTCTCAAAATAGGCAGAGACAGTACCATTACTTGAGGTTACGGCATAGCACGTCCTTCAATTTTTCAAAAGCCAAATTTTCTACCGTTTCGGAGTACCGCGAAGAATAATCTCTGACAATGGAACAGCTTTTGAAAGTACAAAGATCAACAATTTCATCAGAAGACATGGGATAGATTCGAGATACTCTACAATTTACTATCCCAGAGCAAATGGTCTGGCTGAAGCTTTCAACAAGACACTGGTACAGATTTTGAAGAAAGCACTGGATTACAATAAAAGGGATTGACATAACAAACTGTTAGAAGCCTTGTGGGCCTACCAGACGACTTTCAGGACTCCTACTCAGTGTACACCTTATATGCTCGTGTATGGGACCGAGGTCGTGCTACCGCTAGAAATCCAGACACCATCTCTTAGAGTCCCCGTTGCCAACCAACTCACAATGGAAGAAAGCACAAAACTCAGACTTGAAGAATTGGAGAGTCTCGAGGGAAAACGATTGGAAGCACAACAACATTTGGAGCTCTACCAGGCAAAGAAGGTACATGCCCATGAAAAATTGGTCCGCCCAAAGACATTCAAAATTGGTGACCTCATACTTGTGCTCAAAAGACCTATTCTTGCTCGCCGCAAAATAAGTGGAAAATTCGAGCCAACTTGGGAGGGACCATTTGTTGTTGAAAAGGTCTATACAGGAGGAGCCTACCAGTTAGTGGACTTTTGGAGTGAAAGACCCAAGTTACCGATAAACGGACGATACCTAAAAACCTATTACGCGGCCTGATGTCGTCGGCCTCTGGTTGCCTCTACTTGCTTTGAAACTTTGAAACTTTGATTGTTTTAGGGTTATCTATGTGGCCATATGTCCATGATCGGGTCCAAATTTTGTAATTAACCTCAATATAATGAAAATTTTTAGAAGATTTTTTGAACTTCACACGTTCTCTTTTCTACTTTTGAATTTTAATACCCTATTAAATCAAACGAAACTCACACATAAAATGAGTAATCCTTTTCATAAAAAAAATTAAAATTTACTTTAATGAATACTTTGTTTTGTTCTTGTTCATGCCAAGCTTCGGCCCACGAATGTTTTTTTCTGTCATCTGCAGAAAAATGTCAGGACAGAGGCAGATCTTTGCCTTCTAGGACGGCTGGAACCTCACACTAAATGAAGAGATGGCGCCACAAGGAGGTATCATAGATTTCAACATGGATTTCAACCAGATTGACATGGACTACGAGGGTCCTCTAATGGACATAGTCAGCAATAATGAAAAGGAGGGGATGCCTTCACTGGTGAGGGTGACCACTCAAGATGAAGTGTCATGCAAAAATAAAAACGTGATAGCGGAACAAGATCCGATGGAGGGGCCCAGCCGTTTGCCCTTCATGATAGCTACTCCAGCAAGGGGCCTGATAGCCGCTCAAAGTGAATAATTACCAAATACTCCGCTCCGCAGGACGCAACACAGAAATGCCAGTCGAAAGAAACAGAGAGCCTTTCTGCAACAAGAACGCGAGCGCTAGAGAGACATGAGCAGTTTTCTTACCCCCATTCCTGAGGGACATATTTACGGCTCAGATCTGAGAGAAACTTCTGCCAGCCCGCCCACTATAGATGAGGAGTTAGGATTTGTGGCAGAATCAGATATGCTCCCAGTTTCAGATATCTTATGCAGAGGTTTCCCAACATGCAACGTTGAGGTACCAGCCGGGACATCAGTCACGGGTGCTTTTGTAGAATGCTCAGACTGCAACGTTCTACATCTACAGGGTTTTAGTACATTAGAAGAAAACATTTCAAGCACCAATGAGTCTCAAACTCCAGATTTTGTGGCAAATGAACCGTATGTCCCATTGGAGACGGATCAGTGCGCACCATGGAGCCCAGGATCATACATCCCACTTGAGGCTGAATCTCATATTTCGGATCGACTAGCACTAGTTTGGGTTCCCGTCGAGGCCCGGAGGAAGGAACGCCCCAGGCAGCTGCCAACTCCTGGTATGGCAAAATACTACAAAATAAGCAAAGTAAATAAAAGAGAATTCGAGTTCTATGAAGAGGTTCAGGGAAAGTTTATCAACATATTGGAGGGCCTGGAGCTATATACCAGGGTTTTCTCTGAAACTGATGAAAGAAACATTCTGGACTGCAACTTTGATTTAAGAGATAGAGGTCAAACATATTCCGAGCCGAAGAAATGGATGCGGGGAAAGAGAAGAATCACCATCTAATGAGGTTGTTGGTACAATTTTACGAACGACAGACAGAGAAATCTGTCTGCGATCCTCAGATATGATCAAGTGGATCCGTTACCACCAATGATGAAATGGATGATGAAGAGAATGGTTAAGTGGAATATTCTACCCACTACTAACATTCCTAGCAGCTGCATCATCAACATATATGAAGAAGGTGACTGCATTCCCCCACACATCGACCATCATGATTTTGTGAGGCCTTTCTGCACGGTCTCGTTCATGAGTAAGACCAATATTCTTTTTGGAAAGGAAATAGATATAGTCGGCCCTGGTGAATTCAGAGGAGCTGTGGAGATTCCTCTTCCAGTTGGTTCAGTACTTGTTCTCAAGGGCAACGGTGCAGACGTTGTCAAGCACTGCATTCCAGAAATACGACACCATAGGGTGTCTGTAACCTTCCACAGAATGGATGAGTAAAATACCATATGGATTCCAGCAGGACCTGGAATTGGAGGAGTTGTTTGCTTACGAGCTATGAGAAGGTTGTACCTCTAGGTACATGAGAAGGGAACACTTATCCTGGAGCATGACTTAGAAGGTCTGCTTGATCAGGAGCTCAACATACCAGGCATAGAAGGTTTACTTTCTTTCTTTTAACAGCATGACATGTATCTGATGTAATCAGTCTATGATGTACTCATATCATGAGATAATTCTCAATGTATTTCAGCATGGATTACATGATGTACCTTTTGAGGCATTAGCCTATGTTTGATCAGTAGCATCTTTCTTGAAGCAGATTAATGGAAATTTCTCTCAAATTGTGCTTTTTGGTCAATTGCCTTTTTGTGTGATGGATCAAAGCCGCGAACCATGCGATGGTTCAAAATTTCAATGAACAAAGAACGAAACAACAAATTTTAAACAACAAACAAAACACAAATGAAAGATAATCATAAATGAGTGAATAACAAAACAAATTTCTTTTAAATCAACCTATTAAAATTAAAACTTTAAAAACAAATTTTGAAAAATTAAATTGTGATGAAAACAACAGGAAAATAAAACAAACTCGTTGAGTGGATGTTTCCGTTTTCGGAATTTCCTACTCTTTGTGCACGCAACACAACCATCGTTATCTACACTCTCTGTGCACATCCCCGCAGAATTTCACATTCTGCACAAAAACTCACAAAGCTTTACAAATATCCTTCTACAAGATCGACCTTTCTCACATGATACATTTCTATAAATTCAACGCTACTAACTTTCTTTTGAGAATTGACCTACATTTCAATTCTCATTTCTGAATCAGTCCTACATTTCTGATTCATTACATTCGAGGTCGGTCCTTACATTCCAACACTTTATTTTG